>CM035166.1:22982365-23272553 GCA_020205615.1 Panax quinquefolius
TATATATATATATATATGTCATCATGACATAATTAGTCACTACCAACATTATATATATATATATAAACAAGTATATACATCATGTAGGTTTAATTATCAATTCACATAATTGAATTACGTTAATACTAATACTAGTTAACCCTTGATAACATGCTCATTCTTAGTTTAGTACTACTGAAATCATAATTTAACAGTCCACATAACATTTATTTTCAGACTTTATATAATTAAATAAAATTGTCAGACCATTCTACTAACTTTCATACTCATTATTAAACAAAGTTTACACTGTGGTCAAGGCCATTTGCGTCATTGAAATGGGCTATTTGTGGCGTGAGACTCAAAGCTAGCGATTGGTATTTGGATACCGATCTGACAACAACTGCAAGACGAGAATAATCTTTTGGTCATAATATGCCAAACTGCATTTCAGACTCAGAACTTGACACCCGGCCAACAAAGATGAACAAAAAGCCAAATTGGCCTACAAGCTCAAATCTAACAAACTAATTAACATGTAATACATACAGAGACTTTATGTAAACATATTGTAAAGACTCTTAACGTGATTCTACCTATAAAATAACATAAACATCAACTTTACAACACCCAATTTCACTATTTTTGATAAAAACTCCATTTTGACATTTTTAATGAAAATCATCACTGTAGCTTTGTTTTTCAATCAAAACAGTTAATTCAAAACATCATGTTTATGTTTATACATCCTCTCCCTATTTCAATAGTAAATTTATAATTTAAACAACTAATTAAACCCCAATTTTACTTTAAACTAAGCCATATTCATATTTGTTCATATATGACTTCTTTCACAAAATACATACATATATGAATTACTTTATCTATACTCATATATAACTTATGAAAAAAACCTTTTAACAAACAATTATCATAAAAAGCTATATACATCAACAATTCATCTTTTACAAATATTATACAAAGAACTTTTTGGAAGAAGAAGAAGACAACAAAATTTTTAAGGAAAAATGTTTGGATGATACCTTGTATGCTAGATGATGAAGATTTTCCTTCCTTTGATCAACAATACCTCTTTCCTCGAATTCATTTATCAAAACCTTCTAGGATTCTCTCAATTCTCTCTCAATTTCTTCTTCTCTTCCTTTTTCTTCTTCTGAGTTTTTTTTCTTCTCCTAACTCTATGTTATGTAGTAAAATATAACATATATAGTAATAAAATATATTAATTATATAATATTAATATAGAGATAACTGATATCAGTTATCTAAGTTTTAAAATTCAAAAGCCATAAGGCTTGTTTGGCTAGGCTAATAAAAATAACTCTTTAAACCTTACATCTTGTTTGGTAAACCTAATTAAAACAAATGGATTAATCCTTATACCTTGTTTGATAAAATACTATTAGATTAAAGACTTAATATGTATTAAGGCTTGTTTGGCCAAACTAAATTAAACTCCTTTATAGCAAGGTTATTTGTCACACTTCTTATTTAATTAAATTTTGACAATCAATTTAATATATTCTAATACTAATCTATTAAATTACTTTAACACATAAATCAATATCACATAATTATACTTTCCTTTATAATTATAATTTTATTTAACCAACTAACACCTTATTTTAATTACAAATTCCAATTAAAATATTATAATTCATTTAATCATTATAAGCTCTCTAGCTTAACTATTAAATTAAATTGGTATATAATCTCATAACAATTAATTTTCTTAACTCCTTAATTATTTACTTAACAAATAATTAACTAAACCAAATCAAATCAAATTGAACAATTATTTATTCAACAATAAACATATCCATTAAATACTTATATAATTCAATACATATTTAATATTACAATTTAAAATTCTGGAATGTTACATCATTCCCCCCTTACAAGGATTCTGTCCTCAGAATCACCACTCAAACAAATCATTCGTTACACATGCAATCTCACAATGTAACGCCCGAGAATTTCAGATTTTGAAGGAATTAAATTTTTATTTGATTATATGGATTAAATGGATTTAATTGATTAATTATGTGAGTAAGATATTCGAAGGTCGTTCTATGACCTAGAATGTGTGGATGTGGTTAGTATTCTGGCTATGTGCTAGGATTGATTGTTTTGAATTATCAAGACGAAAATTAATGATTTCCGAGAATTTTCCCGTAAAAACACTAGTCATCCGATTTCGCTCGGAGCTTAGGTTTGAAATTCCAAGAAACGCGTAATGATAGAATATGAAGATATAATGGAATATCCAATAATATTTCAGTTATGGCAAACAAAGTTTTCGCCTGTGAACTTAAAACCTAAGGGTTAGTAAAAGTGATTTCCGAAAGGGAAATGTAATGTGTATAATCAATTTGGTTATTATACGTATGATGTACGAATATAATATGAATAATTGTACGACGTATGATACGAATATTGTATGGATACTAAATGAAGATAATACATGAGTTATACGCGTAGAATACGAGAAGTTCTTATAG
Source organism: Panax quinquefolius (assembly GCA_020205615.1). Classification (NCBI taxonomy): domain Eukaryota; kingdom Viridiplantae; phylum Streptophyta; class Magnoliopsida; order Apiales; family Araliaceae; genus Panax; species Panax quinquefolius. The sequence continues at coordinate 22,984,867 of CM035166.1, forward strand.
GATTTTGAGTTAAGGACTTTGTACAATCTAATGGGAATTGGATTAATAGCAAGCCCAATGAAGTATGGAATCAAGCCCAAGTTAAGGCCCAATGTTAAATAAGACAAGCCCAAACCAAGAAAATGAACCGCTAAGTTGGGTCACCGGATGGGAAAAACCCATGGGGAAACCCATGGGAAGACCTAAGGTGGTGTGGGTCGGCCACTTGGCCACCAAGTAAAGTGATTACTTGGTGGCTAAGTTGTTGTGGAGGTGGGAATAGTAAGGAGGTGGCTCTTTGGACCATTTTGCTCTCTTTTTGATTTCCTATAAATACAAAGCTTGTGTTGGTCAATTAGAGTTTTGTAAACCTTTTCCGATACATATTGAGAGATAGAAAAGCTAGAAACAAGTAATCAACTTACTTCCAAGCAAAACATAAGAAGTTTACCAAGAACGCGAAGAACGACAAAGGTAATATTTTCGTAAACATTAGTCCTCATCTTTTTCGATTTCTTTCTTGTAGAGAAACATGAATTGGTGGAGCATGTTTAGTAAGGAGGGATAAGGATGACTTTTAATAATGAAAACATTGATAAGGTATAATCACATAGAAATCATAAGTGTGTACGTAAGTTAAAACCGTAGAAAGTTATGAACGTGAACTTGGTTGTTGATGGACAAATTGAAAACCATCATAGCTAGGGTATGTGCATATTGTTTGGTTAGGGTGTATATGATGAATCAATGGAGTGTTCCATTTGATTTGGCTTATAGAACACGAGTAACGAAGTTATGAAGAATTTTGCGAAAATAGACGTTAAACGTTGAAATCGTAGAAATCTCAGATTAAGGGTCAAAAGTTGCCGTGTGACTTGGAAACCTTGGTTTTCAATGTCAACACATGAGATAGGGTATTCAAGAGTCGTGGACTCAAGAATCGTCGAATTTCGACTTATAACGAAGAAAATGAGTATTGAATGCTCGAAAACGATAAAGGAACGCTCAAAATGAACCAAAAGGTGAATTCCGAGTTAACTGATTTGAAAATGTAAAATTCTTATATGATCACCTAGAGTATGTAATTTGTGAGTTGTTGTGACAACCCGAGAATTTAGGAAATTTTTAAAATTTTAATTTATTGATTTAAGGTTCAGTATTAGAACCTAGACAGAAAATAAGTGTACGCGTTTGATATTTTTAAGATAGAATTTTGAGGATTTCAAAATTATGTGAAGGATTTAGGTGAATTATTCAGGATTAAGGGAATAAGCGTTTATGTTCTGTGTATATGTGTATGCGAGATGTGGTTATGGTCAAGGGTGACCCGGATAAACGATATCTGTGACAAACCCTAAGTATATATTAAGAACATCAACGTTCGGTTAGAAAACCCTAGCGAATTATAAGAAACCCTAGAAACCGGTTTTGGAAATCCTAATTTTAGTTCCGGGAATCCGAAACCCTAATTCGGAAATCAAAACCCTAATCTGGGAACTTAAATGATTATTTTAATGCTCAATTGAAATTAATTATAATATTAATTAGGATAAAGCTTAATTAATTAGCAAACCCTAATTTCACATTTAGAAAACCTTAATTTCGGGATTAGGAACCCTAATTTGTAATTAGGGAAAGCCTAAGTGTTAATTAAATAATTGTAATGTTAATTAGGAAACCCTAATCCTAATTTTCAAGTTAAGTAATTAGAAAACCCTAATCTAATTACGAAATTAAATTTCTAATTTAGGAAAATTAATTTTCTATTAGAAACCCTAATTTTGGGTTATAAATCATAATCCGTGATTTTGACCCTAATTGCTAAATTAGCGATTTTAATTAAGAAATGTTAAACCTAATTAGCAGGATTTAATTTGTGATTAAGAAATTTTAATATAATTAGAAAATTCTAATTATAATTTAGAAATATTAATTTCTATTTTTGAAAATCTAGAGTGAGAGAGATAGAAAAGTTAAGATATGATAGCCTCTTATCAAGCCAAGAACAACAATCAGAAGTCAGAATCAAGATTTGGACATTCAAAAGGTATAAAACCCTAATACTAGAAATATTTCAATTTGATGTTAAAAGTTGTAATTGATTGGTTAAAGTTGTATAATAGGGTGTCTATAAGTTATCTGGATTGTAAAATCCAAGATCCATAACATCAAAGTCCTCGAATCTAGCATTTTTGAAAATCTAGAAATGATGAACAAAGTGGTCTGACAGTCGAATGTCAGAGCCCTTAGATCTTTACGTGTTAACTGATTTGTGTGTTTTATGTTTGGAATGTGTTCTATGTCATGAGGACTGTGATCTGAAACTGGAATTAGGGTCGGATCATGTCTATATCTTCTATTATACTAAATTGAAACCTCATTGACCAGCTCACGAAAATGGAATTCAAGGCAAATTTTTCTTTCTAGAACTTTCTCGACAACATTTTGTTAGCCTTTGATCTTGCGGTATGTTAGTGTTTTGGTCACGTTGTTGCTTTATGGTTGTAGTCAGTCATGAGATCTACACTTCCAAGCCATTACCTTACCCAGATCTGTATCAGGCTCATAGAAAATCATGGTTAAACGTAGTTGACCAAACTGCCTGATGAAGGTTTTTTGGAAAACCCAGATCTTCATCAGCCGAGTCTTTGTCAGAGATTGACCGGCCTTGATTGTTTAATTGTGTTGATGTTATAACGATTTGATGAAATATAAATGTACAAGGACATGTGTTCTACATGATAGAACCATTAGATCACACAAAGCAAGCTTGAACACTATAGATTCAATGGCTCAAATGTAGAACCTCGACTGTTCTTCAATTTCTGGAAAACCCAGAAATTGAATAACGGTGTCTGACAAGGATTGGGAGGCTTAGATCTTGCAGATTGGATTTATTTTGGCCATGAAACTTGCTTTATATTATAATATTACATCAATACTACAAACATATTACATTATATTTCCCAGAAACCGTATGATCAAAGAATTATTGATGGTCAAACCTACCTACTCGTATTCTGACAGACGTTTCTGGAAATGCTCAAGAACAGGCCAAGAACACCTATAGCGACGGGTTTGTCGCTATAGGGCCCTTTAGCGACAGTTTTATTAATATTATTTTTCAGAAATTATTAATAAATAAATAAAAAATAGATTTTAATTATTAAAAATACTAAATAAATTCTAAAAAATTATTTTAAATTACGAAAAATAGTTTTTAATTATTTTAATTATATTTCATAAATATTTAATATTTTGAAATATAAATGGTATTTAATTTATTTAATTATGATATTAAATACATTATTTAAAAATGATTTTAATACATGAAAATCATGAAAAATAATATTATGGTAAAAGAAAATATTTTAAGTTATTTTAAGTGACTTTTAATATTTTGTGATGAATTTCATTAGTTAATTAATATTAATGATAATTAGTTTATTTAATAAGTATATTAAATAAATTATGGAAAAATAAATTAATGCTTTATAAATCATATAAAAATGATTTAAGTGTTATAAAAATATTTTAAGTTATAAACTATAACTTTTGATATTTTTTAATGAAAATATTAATATTTTAATATTAAAAGCAATTATCGGATAATGAATTTAAGTGATTAAAATCATATAAATATGATTTTAAAGTATTCAAAATACTTAATGATATTATAAATATATTATAATATTATGACATGTATTTCATTAATATTTGAATAAAAAATAAATATTAATGATAAAGGAATTATGTTATATCTAATTCATTTAAATACGTTATTAATGATTTAAAAATCAAGATAAATGGTAATAATTATTTAAAAATTATTACGAGCTTATGAAAAATATTTCGACTGATATTAAAATTATCTGAGATAATTGTTAACTATTAAGTCAGAGTTTAATTGAACTTAGACTCAATAAAAGTCCGATTAGACCGTCGGGACGTTAGAATTTTATCGGATTCAAGTCAGACTGCAATAGTTTGACTTGATACCGAGTCTTATCTATGTTGTAGACTGATAGGGTTATGTATTATGTGTTTAGGTTATTCTGTGTATATTTATATAATAGTATTATATTGTGATGATATTATTCTAATATTGGAGATCTATATTACTAATATTAGGTCTTCAGATAAGGCGATATAAATTGCGTAGCGGCAAATCAACGGTTCAGGCAAGTTTATTTTTACTTAACTCTACTAAGAGTGTTTCATTCAGATAAACTTATGGTTAATCATTGCTGGTTGCCATGAATTGTACTCTGTACATGTTGCATGTATAAGTTAGGTATGAAAGACTGATCACATTCATTACCAGTTGGTTCAGATATATTTGTTCATATATAATACTTGTTCAGTCATAAATTTGTTGCTGCTAGTTCACAATTATATTGTTGAATTATAGCCAGCTTATTAGTCAGACTCTTTCAATCATGATATATCGTTATATTGTTGAACTTAAACTTGCTGGGCAATCCTTATGCTCACCCTTGCTATATCATGATAAAACATTGCAGATTAAGGCGAATACGTCGGATACAAGGAAAGGTCCAAGACAGATCCAACTTTAGTAGACGCTTGCAGTTGGATTTATATTGTATGATATTAATGTTGTTATATGTTAGAAAAGTTATGTATTGTGTATTAAGTTGAGGTTACTCGACCTTGGGGATTATGTGTAAGTTTAATGTATAAACAATTTATGTTTATATCTTCCGCAAATAGTAATAGTTGTATAGAATGATCGAACTGGATTCGCGGTGATTCGGGACCTCGGATTCGGGGCCGTTACAGTTGGTATCAAAGCTGTTGGTTATGAAGCTTAGGTAGGAATACCAGAGACCAATAACCGCAGTGATTAGGATAAGTACTAACTCAAATAGAGTTAGTTGGTTGGTAAGATTCAAAGACGAATCTCGGTGAGTTATAAGATACAGAGTTCCCTAACTTTGATAATAAAGTTGAACAATAGTGGTGAATAGATAGAGTCTAAAAGACTAAAGGTGCAGGGATAGGAGATCGTAAAGCAAAATGATCAAGATATAGAAATGAATCGTAATATATACAATGAGATCACCCCGTGATCTGATAAGGTTATGGTATGGAGGAGGATCAAGTGAATGATTGAAAAGTTTACAGCAAGATTGCTGGGTATCAGTTGTACTGTGAATTGGTACAGATTCAGGAAAGGATTATGAATACGAGTTAAATGAAATTCGTATTGAAAAGGGGGTTAGTGTTAGGAGGGGATTCAATTGAGGATTCATTTCGGCAACTGAGTTGTAAGATTCCTTGTGTGGGCGGGGAATTGTACTTGGTGTAAAAACTACTTAGTTCTGACAATGATAATCATTGAAATGTTTGTGTCGCGCTATTTGATATATGCATGTTAAGAGGGTGATTCCTTTCTCATGTGTATAACAGATAGATAAGTCATAGGTAGAGGATATAAGGTTAAGTACGAGTTCTTAAAACTCATACTTATATGACATACTTGACTCATAGTTATATGAAATGTTTATGAACCCCTCAGCTAACGGACGCCAAAGGTCAGACTAGGAAAGTTCTTAAACTCATATGATTGTGGCAATTTATGAACTCATAAGTGTGGTTTTATAAACTGGGTATAGTTGTGTGTAAATGCATTATTGAGGATAATAGGAACAGATAGATTGTTAAGCCAATGATTATTAGTGGAGGCATAAGTTTTCTGAAACTCCTAGCTATGCTAGACTTCGACATTTTGACATCAAGCTAAATATGCACTATGTGCTTTTAAAAAAAAGTGTAGACTCGTAATCATTTTTGAAACGGTTTAAAGTATAGTCTATGCTACTTATTTCAGCTAGACGTAAATGATTTGAAATATCAAAATATATTTTATTTATCACTTATGTACCATGCAACCTGGTGCAGAGATGATAAAAATTTGATGGAGTTGTAAATACAGGAATACTTAGTGTGAATTTGACCTAAAATCGTTGTTCCACTATGGTATGATGTGTTATGACAAAATCATACAATGATGGCATCCTCAAACGAATTTGTTAATGATGCAATCATGACGTCATTCTCGAAAATATTTTCAAAATTTTAATTTGCCAATCTGGTTTGGCTACACCTAAATAATTCAATTGAATTGAATTATTGATATGAGTCTATGCTATTCGATTCAGCTAGACTAATGTTATGAAAACTCTAAAGTGTTCATTGAAAGAAATTTCCAGAACCAAATTATTTTGGTATGGAATTCTATGATAAGACTGAGGTGAACTATGTTGTTTGGATAAATAATCCAATCAAGTAGAGTAAATATTCGCTATACATATAATTAATATGTTATGCATGACGTAAGAGTACGATAGGCTGATCACCTAAAGTATTAACAACTGTAGTTTACCTTCTTTGTGATTGTAAACATACCAAGTAATGTATTTGTCGACGTCGGGATTTTTGGATGTCCCTTTCCGTTACTTGTTCTTTGGTGTTCTCATTTTAGGTGAGATTTATTTGAAAAAACAAGTGAAAAAGGTCCGACATGTATAATGTCGACGATGGGACTGTTAAGAGTCGCCAATTAATTTTTTAAATGGTTGTACCAGCACAACCGAGAAAAGGTTTGCACATTGACCCAGTGATGTGACACTGATATACGGGTCAGCGAAACCGAGATTCATTTAGGGTCCGGGAACTTGGTTATGCGGGGAAGGTGTTAGGCACTTCTACATCCGTGTTACCACGGTGACCGCCTCTTTTCAAGAAACTATTATCTGTGTGTGTGTGTGTGTGTGGGTGGGTCAATGTGCTTATTATATGAAAGTTATGCGAGGCCTCGTTCGAACCTATATACACAGAGTTTGAATTTATATAAAAATTCAGTTTTTAGCAAGATATGGAAATGATGTTTTATAAAAGAGGTTTTTCAAACCCTGATGCTCAATAGGAATTGAGACCTTTTACACTCCCATTTTTATTAAGTGCTCGGCTTGATTGATTTTATTTGACGAATGCGAAGCATCCGTACGAAAATAATATATAAAAAAAAATAATGCCGACTTCCTCGTGGGTATGGAAACCAACTGAGGAAATACAGACATCGCAGAATAATTTACAAAGTCGCCATACGGTGAAAATGTCCATCACGGGAACCGAATCTAGATCCAATGAAATGAATCTGTGATCACATGATTCCTAGGCACACAGAATATTGCAATTTGTCTAAAAGCAATAAGCAGGTATATATATATATAAAAGCGGTAAATATATATATACGAGCGGGATCACCAACCACGAAGCACCTCCATGGGGATCGAAAATATAAATAAAGTCAGCTATATATCGGTCAACCGCCACGAAAGGAAACTCGAAAGTGACGTAATGTAAATAAAGCTGTAAATGCGGTCAACTGCCACGAAGTAAACTCCAAGCAGGACGAAATGTAAAGAAAGTTGTAAAAACTATCAACTGCCAAGAAAGGAACTCCAAGAAGGACAAAATATATATATATATATATATATATATAAAAGCAATAAACGCATTGAATGTAAAATCCAGGCTCATCGAACATAGTTCGACCACAGTTCATATATATAAGTATATATATATAAAAACGAGTAAATGCACCAGACCAAAGTCTAGGCTCATCGAACAAAGTCCAACACACAGTTGATATATGTAAGTATATATATATATATAAGCGAATAAATGCACTGCATCAAGTTCAGGCTCATCGAACAAAGTCCACACACAATTGATATATATAAGTATATATATATAAAGCTAATAAACGCACTGCATCAAGTCTAGGCTCTTCTTGAACAAAGTCCGACATACATACGGTTATATATATATATATATATATATATATAAAAGCGAATAAACGCACTGCATTCGGACTAAGTTCAGGGCTCAATCGAGGCATAACTTTTATCAATGTTATCGATATATATATATATATATATATATATATATATATATATATATATGAAAAGAAACCACGATCAAGTTTGGTTCAAAAGCAAGGAACACAACTCTCAACTTGTAGAAGGGTGTGTGCAAAGATAAAGAGAAAGACTCTAAAGTGTGTGAGAAGGCTTACAGCTGACTGATAAAAAGGGCTTCTATATCTTTAGAGTGGGTAAACACTGGGCTTTTATGGGTACAAAAGAGGTTATATATGAGCTCACAGGTGTTTGAAAGTGGGAAAATACATTGTATGGCGAGTGCAGAGCAAATTGTGCAGGGTTTCCCCGTCTTTTTTTCTCTTAAAACTCAGCACCCTAAGCCTCTTATTTATAGGCAAAAGGTGTCAGCATGTGTACTCTCGCGGCTCGGTGCAGTGTGTACCAGAGGCGGTTGGGTGGCCTGGTTACAGCAGGGTCGGTCGTCTCAAATCGTGCACTCGAACCTTTGTAATGTCCACTCAGATTTTGAGAAGTGCAATCCGGGCATTCATTTGGAGGTATTCAGGACCTATTTCGGACCGCCGTTGTCGAGAGTTGTACGATGGCATAGGATTAGAGTTTGTACGAAGTCTTTGAAGATGGGACGATGCCTTCCGGTCTTCAAGCTTCAACTTTCATCCGTTACCCCGCACAATAGTCACTCGGGATTGGTTAGCCTTGTGGGACATTGTTGCGTAGAGACGAGACGTGGCATCATGTTGGACGAGATGGCGATGTTGCCCCTCACCGATATTCTTTTCATGCGGATTGGGCCGATAAGCAGACGTTGCTCGAGACTTCATTTGAGATTGGACCCACTTTATTTTGTAGAAGGTCCTCATTGTCATCTTTGAGGTGTGCATGTCTTCCCGATGTTATTGTGGGGTTGGTACAGTGTATCTCGTTGTGAGTGCCGAGATTGAAGCTGATGGCATTTGAAACAAGCATTTCAGGGGTTATCTCCGAAACTGCATTCCTTGGGGTTATCACTAAGGTTGGTGGCTATTCCCATGGTTGGGACTGAGACTGGATACCTCGGGGTTATCTCCGAGATTAATCGGTCTTCTCCGGTGTGTGTTCCGGTATTATATCTCGGTCTCTCGGGTTAAATCCGAGGTTTAAACCAGTTACTCCCAGATTACGATCCGGGTTAATCTTTGAACTTCCTAGTAGTATCCGGTGTGGATTTGGATTGTCTTCGTGGTTCTCTCTTAAAGAGACCGAATCTGTCCTCCTCTGTAATGTTAATAATAGATGGTACAAAAAATTTCGAGTGTCTACAGATGCCCCTCTTTATCATACTCATGCATGGCGATGCATGGGTAGGATAAAGAATCCTAGACACTTGAAACGCAACAAGATAAACATGGTGCTAAGGGTAGCAACATGATGCAAATGTATGATGCATGTGTACGGGGTTATGGCCCAACATGCTGGGGATGATTGCTAGTTCCCTGTTGCTTCAACTGGGGATTGGCAATACTGACCAGATCTGATGTGCAAGCCGAATCTGTTAGGATATTGGTGTTGGAGTTATACCAAATTCCTGTGTTCTTGATAACGACTTGATGCTGAAGGGGTATCTCTTATGGGTAAAAGATCCGTGGGGATAAAGTTTGATCTATTTGAGGATGTGTATAACATATTCCATCATCTATCCTCTTGGATAATGTTGACCTCTCCTGGTTAGTATCGCTAGAATACGTCATGATTCTGTTAGATTTACTGCCAACAGAAAATGTTGTCAGGGATGCCTGACCTTCGTTGACTTGTGAACCAACGGCTGAAACATCCTGTGGGATATGCTGTCAAGGTTGCTTGGCCTTTGCTGATGTATGAATCAACGGCTGAAACTCTGTGAGGAGATCGTCAAGGTTGCTTGACATTTGCTGACGTGTATATCAACGGAGCATTGCATTGTGACCCCCGCCGGGGATCCGCTGGGGAATATGAGCATCTGGGTATGAGAACCTCGAATAGCTCTATAGCTCTGACATGTTTAAACGCTATCGGCTGAAATGATGTCAAGGTTGCTTGACCTTCGTTGATACGTGTGTCAACGGCTGAGCATGTGTTGCTACTCCCGCTGGAGATATACGTTGTAACCCCCGTCGGGGACCTATTGGGGACGCATAAGTACGTACGCAACTACCGAACGGTTCTCAACGCTTCGATGGGTTTACTCCATCAATTGTCAAATAATGTCAAGATCGCTTGACTTTCTTCGTTGATAGAATTGTCAATCGGATGAACGTGTTAAACCCCCACCGGGATCTACGTTGTAACCCCGTCGAGACTCACGTTATAACCCCGTCGAGATTCACGTTGTAAATTCGTCGGGGATTCATATAGGGTAACGACCTAGAGTCGGTGGCATCGGACCTATATAAGGTATTGTCGAATGTGATTTGCAACAACTAAGGTCATTGGCAGAGTATACCTTGTGTTTAGGCGACTACCAATGAGTGATGTGCAGATTCAAAGTCTCATCTGAGAAGACCAGGATTGTATGCTATTTTGCTCAATCGCATGGCATTTGTATTCCCGATTTGACCTTTCTAGCCCGTAAAAACTCCGTTTTAACTCGAACTGGACCGAGCCTGAGGGTGGGACCCACATAGAGGAGCCAGCAGTGCACTTCTACTGTAGTAGTAGTGGCCTGCCTTTGCCAAAGCGTGGATGATAAATCCTAGCAGGCTTCACTTCACAAGTCACTTTCAACTTGTTTCACTTAAGAAAAACCGCGAGCCACTTCCAGATTTGCTGAGTTCGGGTTGCTTTCTGCAAATTCTATCACCGTACAAGTGTTCTACACTGTCCTGGTAATGTATGCATGTATTTTTTCTAGTTTATGTCTGTTAGATTGTGAGATATTGCACGAAATGCATCTAAACACATAGTAGTGCTTATGTATGCACAAATGACTTAATAAAAAATATTCAACATAGTAAATGTTAGTATTAAACCATGCTGAACATAATGATGTGAAAAAATTTGACTTCTAAGACAGTCAAATTGGCACCTTTTTCTGCTATTTTTGTCTTATTTGAGGTCCAATGAGCAAAAGGTAGAAAGGCAAGATACTTCTAGCATTGAGGTTGACCTTATGTATGATGAGTTTGATTTTTAATGCATATATTATGTATATGACTTTGGGGCAGGTGTGCTACTGAATGGCCACCTAGACATGCTTGTGCGCATGTGGATAGTCCTATTTTCAAAGGGGACTATGGAGAAATTTTTCCAAATATAGGCATTGGGTAGTCATGCATTCTAACTCTATTATATATTAAAGTAAATGCATGCATGCATATAGTCATGTAATGTATTTTAGAAAGCTCCAGGTAAGGAAATAGCACACCCTTTCTGAGGTGATTTGGAGACTTATTGTCCAGATATTATGGATCTGGATCAGTATGGCGATTCTTACAGGGCCTTCTTCGGCGTCTGATGGAGGGCTTCAAGTGCCTCGTCCACAGCTCGCTCGAACTGACCTTTCGTCGGTTGGTGGAGGTTGTGATTCGTCCCGTCCAAGTAGAGGTTCCAGACGTTGAGGATGAGGAGGTGGATATTGAGGATCCCGCTCCTGCTGTACATATCCCTCGCAGGGAGCTTCCGAGCATCCAGGTGGTGAACCCAGAGTTGCTAAGTGATTTGGGTAGACACCCATCAATGTACTTGCATGCTAACGAGGTATGACGTTAGACTTTATCTTCCTTCTTTCCTATTGATGAAGATTAAAAGGGTCCTGATGTTGATCTGTGTTTCATACATGTTCCAGGTTTTACATAGCCTCAGGGGAACTGGTTTAGCATCCACTCCATGTACCAAGCGCTTCATCCTGATTATAGAGCAGTAGTGCATGAGTGGGGATTTGGGGCATTTTTCTCTATCCTTCCCTGTCGTTGTCCTTGGGGTTACCTCAGGGCATTGTCTGAGCGATGGTTTCATCAGACTCAGTCACTCCACCTGCTGGATTGCGAGGTGATGATGACGCCTATGGATTGGTGATTTATCACAGGTATGGAGTTTGGAGGGGAGCCAGTTCCTTGCATGGCGAATATCACCCCCACTGCCGTCCGGTCCTTGTTAGGAGTTTCGGCGGGTGCGCTCAAAGGTAGGACTGTCCGTTCAGGTCCTTTGAGCGTAGATGTTATGAGCGGGCTATTGAGTGAGCCCATGCCTGATGATGTCAGGATCAGAGATCGCGTTCTACGGTGATTGTTCCTGATAATCATTCGAGGCTGCTTTATAGTAGATAACTCTTCTACGGTATCTTTCGCTCTGGTCAGCGCCACACGCGATGTGGACCGTATAGGAGAGTACGATTGGGGCTCTTACACCTTTGCCTATTTCCTCCGGGGCATGCGTTTGCGCTCACAAGGTTTGACCGAGGCTTGGCTAGGATTTTACCCGTTTCTGCTGGTGAGTATTTCTCTTGTCTTTTCCTTTAATAGGTTAAGAGTGTTTACTGATTGCAGATGTTTTGCCATTGTGTTGGCTATTTTGGGCCTATGAGAGGCTTCCATGTTTGCGTCCTGTGAGTGTGTTAGGCTTAGATACCTATCCACGAGGACGACGATGGCATCATTCTATTTTGCCAGAGGTCCTCAGATCTAAAGGGCTTCGCTCATTCTTAGTGTCTGGTTGGGTGTTGTTGACAAAACGACGCCATCACATGGCTTCCATATTCGGGGATCATTTGATCATCGGTTTTGAGGATGGACACCCTACTGGAGTAGAGTATTTGATTTCCACCCGGAGATTTCCTCTTTTCACCGATGGAGGCTGGGAGCTCTATTTAGGAGAGCGTGCTATTAGGAGCACCACGGGGGAGATTCGTATACCGATTTTGCCTCCTATTAGGCGTCATTGGCCTGTATCACAGTCACCCACCATTGATATTCCATTGTTGAGAGTTGACGGTTTTGATTTATCTGAGGGTCCATGTACTCAGGAGATATTCCAGCACTGGTGGCTCCCTCGCACTATTGGTGCCCAGTCCCGTGCCACACAGTTTATGGGGAACATGGTTCCAGGATCTTTGATGATGACGGATTGGGTGGCTTGTGTCCTAGCTCCGACTCATCTGACCCAGATTGATAGCTTGACCCGGAAGTTTGATCGAGCATAGATATTTATTCGGCATTTGGGCAAAGATCCAGCAGAGGCGGAGACATTTGTTCCTTCCAACTCAGGTGCTGGCCCCTCAGACGACCCATTTGGTTTTGCCAGCGCAGATCCTCCCCTTTATAGGCCTGACATTCCTATTGATAGATATCCAGTGACTCGGGAGGAATTACATCATGTGGACAGGATTGAGGATGTGGACATCGAGACCATTGTCTTCTTCTGATGTGTATTCTCGCTATATCTTTTGATAGGCCTCTGTTAGATATTGGGTGGTTGTTCCCTATTCTTGCTATATCTTTAGATAGGCCTCTGTTAGTAGTAGGGCGTGTGTGCCCCATTTTCATGTACTGGTAGCTGTATAGAGCTGATGTATTAGATGATGATATATTTAGGAATGTATGCACCATTTTTCTTTCATTCCCTATATCATATTGCCATCCATTATCTCATTATGCATATGCATATGCATATGTATGTATGTCCGAAACTCGGTATTGACCTGGATGGTCTTATGACGACACGGCCACATGATGTCTTCTTCGACGATTAGCCATATAGATGTCTTCTTCGACGGTGGCATTAGCGATCGTGATACGATAGCATGTCACCACCGGATAGGGTGATCAGTAGATCTGTTATCGCAAAGATACCATGACCCTTTTGACATTTTAGGTTCCTGCAGGATTTGTAGATGGGATGCTAGAGCATTGGCTAGCTGATAGGCAGGTATTTCGCTTTGGCACCCATGAGTTGACTCCTACTCTGGAAGAGTATACCCGTTTACGATGTCGCCCTGCAATCCACCTTGCGTACATATGGCTTTAGGAGATATGAGTAGATGATTCATGACTCTCACCGGATTGAGGCGCAGAGTGGTGCAGGATGAGCTGACATCTGGCCATGTGATCTCTCAGCATTTTCTGTGTGACAGATTTGGTGCGGAGGATAGCTACTCACGACATTCAGGGGATTTCATTGTGTCAGAGGATCATTGGCGTTCGGCCAGAGTTGATGTACTGATACTATGTGTACTGTCATACGTGTACATGCCGCGGTACATGGATGAGATAGATATAGGCGTTATCATGGCGGTGAGAGCTCTCAGGGAGGGTCGTACCATTGTACCTATGATCGTGGCAGAGACCTTGCGATCAGCGTCCTCTACTACCGTGCCCACCCACCGGTCAGTGTGTGTTCTTCGGGAGTTCGGTTAATCAGTATGTGTGGTTTATGTCACATTTTCGACCAGTTGGTACCTTTAGATGGCACGGGTATTGTTTCTCCCATGAGGTGGCTATGTCGTATTCCTTTCAGCCATCGGAGTGTGTAGATGCTCAGTCCTGGTTCACATTTTTGGCAGATATCCGAGATCCATTTAGCATATTGTTGTGCTCGGGGCTTTGCTCACCATACAGCTTCATTACTCAGGCTCTGGGCATGGATTTCCTCCCTTTGGCTGGCTTGAGGGGTGTGACGACTTATCATCCATTGGCCGTGATGTCGCAATTTACCGGGGCCTGAGATTTTCATCCTTTCGAGGGGCGGTAGGTCGGCCAAACTTCTTGATACCTCTCGAGGACCCATCTCGTATATCGCTTCTTTGGGATCGGCGTGAGCTAGCTACTTTTTCACGCCCGGTCGTCCGATTATTCCGCAGAGTACTCCGCATGGATGGAGACGGAGGTTTTATCTACCGTATGCAAAGATGTTGCGAAGATCGGAGATTGAGTTAGACGATGTAGAGCCTATAGAGGACATTGATACCTACATCGAGGAGGAGCCCGCTGCTGTGTTGCCAGCATTTCTTCCGGATTCTCCTAGTACCTGTACTTTTGTGATTCAAAGACTTCGACACACGATTTAGAGCAGAGTCTTCATCTGATGACCTTTGAGAGAGACCAGATTCGATCTATGATGTCGACTGCTCTTGATGTGAGGGACGCCGCCCTATTAGAGAGAGACGAGGCATTAGCTCGTATAGATGCCGTTGTTGTTGAGCGGGATTAGGCCAGGTCAGACAGAGATGCAGTGATAGTTGAGCGGGATAGTGCTATATCTTCCCGGGATGTGGCTGTCACAGATAGTACTGCAGCGAGGTCCCTTACCACTGGTATGATCGCAGAGATGAGCGCTTATATCGATGAGCATATGGTCATTATGCAGATGGCTACAGATCTGTTGGGTCATGTGGATATTCTTATGCAGGAGACTACAGCTTTACCTCCTTCATCGAAGAGGGATGCCATGTTGGTCTTGCTAGCTCGCATGTACCCTGATTCGTAGATGATCTTATATTTACCTGCACAGACTAGCTTAGCCATTTTATCATGTACAGTTCATATTGTATATATATCAAACAGCATTATATATGATAGGGAAATATATTTTTGGATCTCTTCCCTTTTAGATATGCCTTGCTATTTGCTTGATTTTTTGTCTGCTGCTTCAGGGCTTGTGATCTGGATGAATTCTGAATTCTTCCTTAGTGGATGGACATTGAGCTATCTTTGGATAGTTCAGAATGGATCATCAATCTATGTATATCCCTACCATCTTTGGTGTCTTGGGACTTGTTTTTGAATGGAAATATGGAGAGGAATGTAGCTTTCCTCTTTGAGATTGACCGCACCACAGATGGTCGCCAGTACTTCTATTTAGGAGATGCCTAGTTAATTCCACCTCTTATGGTTTAGTATTGTTCTTCGAGGTATGACCGCAGCTTAGATGGTCACCGAATCTCCTATTTGGGAGGAGTTCAGGTAATTCCATCCCTTTGGTCTGAAGCTGAATGCAATGTAGTGGATTGAAAAAGAATCCCAATACCCGCTGACAATGGTTTGTATTTTGGTAGGGGGTGAGACCGCACCATGAATGGCTACCTACGTACTCCTATTGAAGAGGAGATCAGGTCTGCGTAGTTCGAACCTGGTGTAAGAGGTTCAACGCTGTATATGGCTGATATGGTGTAGGAATGTTTTGGTTGTTTTTGCTTTTATAAGGAGAAGAGGGTAGAAATGTTTTTGTCGTTTTTGTTTTATTGCGACCGGGCCATGTAACATGGTTGCCTCCATACTCCTATTGAAGAGGAGATTAGGTCGACGTAGTTCGCCCCTCAGGGCGAGAAGAAAAGTGTAATCCATAATGCGGTCGAGTGCGGGAGAGAAAGTTTAATCCTAGGTTGAGGATAAATCTGCAGGCGGAGAAGTTTGATCCCATGTATGGGTAGCCAAATCTATGAACGCAAGAGGTTCAATCAGCGGTGGGATGACCTAAGTTGTATGAGCGCAAAGGAGAAAGCCAGGCTGCTGGCTTGAAGAGTATGTTTCCCTGAGGGGCAAAGTGTAGCAAGTTGTAGGTGGTAAAGGGTTAAAGAACCGGAATGACTGGTGACCTGATGATGATGCACTAGGGTGTTTGCTGGTTACTTCAGACATAATACCGTTTCACGGTCTCTGAGTTGATGAGTTAAAGAAATTCATCGCCGTCCATTTCTTGTAATCTGAGAGCGCCTCCTGTCAATACTTCTTTGACAATAAACGGGCCTTCCCAGTTAGGAGTGAATTTTCCTTTGGCCTGATCTTGATTGTCAAGAATCTTCTTTAGAACCAAGTCATATTGTTTAAATTGTCGTAGCCGGACTTTTTTGTTGTAGGATCTGGCGATCCTTTGCTGGTATAGCTGACCATGGAAGATAGCCGCGGTTCGCCTTTCGTTTATCAGAGACAATTGGTGATACCTGTCTTGTACCCATTGGTTTTCATCCAGCTGAGCGTCGATCAACACTTTGAGAGATTCCATCTCAACTTCTATAGGGAGCACTGCTTCCATCCCATAGGTTAAAGCGTGAGGGGTTGCCCAATTGAAGTAATGCATTGTGGTTCTCAGGCTAACAGTAAGAGAGCAAACAAGTTAGGCCAATCTTTGTGGTTGGTGACATCTTTGCATAATCTTCTTGATATTTTTGTTAGCCGCTTCAACAAAGACCATTCATCTTCGGACGATATATGACAGAGTTAAGATGTTTGATGTGGAATTTACTGCATAACTCCTCCATCATTTTGTTGTTGAGGTTTTTGGCATTGTCTGACACAATCACCTCTGGTTGTCCATATCGACAAACGACATTGTTTCTGATGAAAGCAATGATGACTTCTTTAGTGACCCTGGGGAAGGAGGCTGCTTCTACCCACTTGGTGAAGTAGTCGATCATGGTGAAGATAAATAGGTGACCATTACTGGCTTTAGGCTCAATGGGCCCAATAACGTCCATTCCCACATTGAGAATGGCCAAGGAAAACTCATATTGTGGAGCTCCCGTGGAGGGGCGTGTATAGCATTCCCATGAATCTGGCACTGATAGCATCTTTTGACGTGGTCATGGCAATCAGCCTTGAGAGATAGCCAATAATGTCCCGTCCTGAGGACTTTCTTGACAATGAGGGGGCCACTCATGTTGGGGCCACAGACTCCGCCGTGGATTTCATTCATAAGCCTTTGGGCTTGATCTTGGTCTAGACACCTGAGGAGACCTAGTCCTGCATCTCTTTTATAGAGCGCATCTCCACTCAAGTAGAACATCATAGCAAGTCGATGGATCCGCCTTTTCTCAGTCAGGCTCGCCTCAGCGGGTGTAGATCCAGCTCGCAGATATTCTTTGATATGCTGATACCAAGGAGGTTGGATGGGAGGTAGCTCATCCGATACTTCTCCAACGTAATTCCCATAGGCTGGGCCCTTGTGTAGGGAAATTGTGATGCTTGGCAAGTGTTCCTTGTCTGATATGCGAATCAAGGAGGCCAAAGTTGCTAATGCGTCCGCGAAATCATTCCTATTACGAGGAATGTGTAGAAAGGAGATTTATTCAACTCAAAGCCATCTTCAAAACTCCGCCGATGGTAAGGCAAAGAAATGTAGTTCCTTGGTTTGATAGACTGCGGTGGATTGTCTGATTACCAACTCCAAATCTCCAAGGACAGTTAATCGCTTGATGCCCATTGAACGGGCAAGTTTTAGCCCCATGAGAAAGCCTTCATACTCAGCCGTATTGTTGGTGCTGACAAACTGTAATTTGACGGCAACGGGATACTGCTCCCCCGTATCAGATACTAGAATTGCTCCAGCTCCAGAACCTTCCATGTTTACAGCTCCATCAAAATACATCTTCCATGATTGGCGTGTATTGTACAGATGGTGTTGCTGCACTATCATTACTCCTTCATCGGGGAAATATGTTTCCAAGGGTTTGAAATCCCATGAAGGTGCGGCGACCAGTTGATCTGCGATTCCTTGACCTTTGATGAACTTTTGAGTCACATATACAATGTCAAATTGTTGTAGGATCAACTGCCATCTGGACAGCCGGCAGTTCAACATGGGTTTGTTGAACACGTACTTGAGAGGATCCACGCGGGATATGAGATGGGTTGTGTGACCATGGAGGTAATGCTGTAACCTCATGGAAGCCCATGCTAAAGCACAACACGTCTTCTCGATCAGAGTGTACTTGTGTTCACCGTTCTTTGAACCTTTTTTGAGGTAATAGATAGCTCGTTTTTGGCCTCTATCGTCTTTTCTCTCGTCTCAAAGATACTGACCCATGGCATTGTCACTTATGGATGTGTACATGAATGGGGAACATCATCCTCGGGTGGTACCAAGATAGGAGCTTTGACTAGCTATTTCTTGATTATAAGGAAGGCATTCGGCACTCATCATTCCATTTCATGGAGGAGTTCTTCCTTAATAACTTGAAGATTGGCTCACGAGTTCTTGCGTGAGTTGGGAGAGAGATAAACTTCGCGATGAAGTTGATCCTTCCCAAAAATCCACATATTTCCTTCTCTGTTTTAGGAATGGGCATTTCTGTGATGGCTTGGATTTTGGTAGGATCCAGCTCAATCCCTTTGTAACTGACTAAAAATCCTAGCAACTTGCCTGACTTGACACCAAAGGCGCACTTAGCTGGATTCAACTTCAAGTTGTACTTACGCAACCTGTTGAACAACTTTCTGAGATGTTCTAGATGGTCATCCTCCTACTAGGACTTGACAATGATGTCATCCATGTAGATCTCAATCTCTTTATGCATTAAGTCATGGAAAAGAGCCATCATAGCTCGTTGATAGGTAGCTCTGGCATTGATGAGGCCGAATGACAACCGTCTATAGCAAAAAGTTCCCCAAGGAGTGATGAAAGCAGTCTTCTCACGATCTTCCTCGGCAACCATGATCTGATGGTACCCCGCAAAGCAATCAGCAAACCCTAATCCTAATTTTCAAGTTAAGTAATTAAAAAACACTAATCTAATTACGAAATTAAATTTCTAATTTAGGAAAATTAATTTTCTATACGAAACCCTAATTTTGGGTTATAAACCCTAATCCGTGATTTTGACCCTAATTGCTAAATTAGCGATTTTAATTAAGAAATGTTAAACCTAATTAGCAAGATTTAATTTGTGATTAAGAAATTTTAATATAATTAGAAAATTCTAATTATAATTTAGAAATATTAATTTCTATATTTGAAAATCTAAATTTGGAAAATGTTAGAAACTAATTTGCTAAACTTGAGGGTTCAAACCCTAAATCCTAAATTTTCTAAACCTTAAACCCTAATCCAAACCCTAAACCCTAAGGATTTGGCCAATTACAAGAATGTCATTAAAAGTAAAGACAAAATGACATTTTTGCCCTTTGTTGCATTATTGTTACTTAGCTTACAAGAGTTGGTCTAGTGAGTTGTTCAACCACCTAGATCAGCCACATGCTACAAATCTCAACAGCCATCCCAGCCATAACATTACACACATCAATATATAACAGATTTAGGAGAGAGAAATCCTACTTTACTTCTCATTATTGCCAAGCCACTCTCTCTCATCCATTTCGAAAATCTAGAGTGAGAGAGATAGAAAAGTTAAGATATGATAGCCTCTTATCAAGCCAAGAACAACAATCAGAAGTCAGGATCAAGATTTAGACATTCAAAAGGTATAAAACCCTAATACTAGAAATCTTTCAATTTGATGGTAAAAGTTGTAATTGATTGGTTAAAGTTGTGTAATAGGGTGTCTATAAGTGATCTGGGTTGTAAAATTCAAGATCCATAACATCAAAGTCCTCGAATCTAGCATTTTTGAAAATCTGGAAATGATGAATAAAGTCGCCTGGCAGTCGAATGTCAGAGCCCTTAGATCTTTACGTGTTAACTGATTTGTGTGTTTTATGTTTTGAATGTGTTCTATGTCATGAGGACTGTGATCGAAAACTGGAATCAATGTCGGATCAAGTCTATATCGTCGGTTATACTCGGTCAAACCTCGTTGACCGTTCACGGAAATGGAATTCTGGGCAGCACAGATTTCCAGGAACTTTCTGACAACATTTTGTTAGCCTTTGATCTTGCATTAGTGTTTTGGTCACGTTGTTGCTTTATGGTTGTAGTCTGTCATGAGATCTACACTTCCAAGCCATTACCTTACCCAGATCTGTATCAGGATCATAGAAAATCATGGTCAAATGTAGTTGACCAAACTGCCTGATGAAGGTTTTTTGGAAAACCCAGATCTTCATCAGCCGAGTCTTTGTCAGAGATTGACCGGCCTTGATTGTTTAATTGTGTTGATGTTATAACGATTTGATGAAATATAAATGTACAAGGACATGTGTTCTACATGATAGAACCGTTAGATCACACAAAGCAAGCTTGAACACTATAGATTCAATGGCTCAAATGTAGCACCTCGACTGTTCTTCAATTTTTGGAAAACCCAGAAATTGAAGAACAGTGTCTGACAAGGATTGGGAGGCTTAGATCTTGCAGATTGGATTTGTTTTGGCCATGAAACTTGCTTTATATTATAATATTACATCATTACTACAAACATATTACATTAGATTTTCCAGAAACCGTATGATCAAAGAATTATTGATGGTCAAACCTACTACTCAGATTCGACGACAGCATTTACGAAATGCTCAAGAACAGGCCAAGAACACCTATAGCGATGGGACTGTCGCTATAGGGCCCTTTAGCGATAGTTTTATTATTATTATTTTTCAGAAATTATTAATAAATAGAAAAAATATAGATTTTAATTATTAAAAATACTAAATAAATTTTGAAAAAATATTTTAAATTCTGAAAAATAGTTTTTAATTATTTTAAGTATATTTCATAAATATTTAATATTTTTGGAATATAAATGGTATTTAATTTATTTAATTATAATATTAAATAAATTATTTAAAATGATTTTGATACATGAAAAATCATGAAAAATAATATTATGGTAAAAGAAAATATTTTAAGTTATTTTAAGTAACTTTTAATATTTTGTGATGAATTTCATTAGTTAATTAATATTAATGATAATTAGTTTATTTAATAAGTATATTAAATAAATTATGGAAAAATAAATTAATCCTTTATAAATCATATAAAAATTATTTAAGTGTTATAAAAATATTTTAAGTTATAAACTATAACTTTTGATATTTTTAATGAAAATATTAATATTTTAATATTAAAAGCAATTATCGGATAATAAATTTAAGTGATTAAAAATCATATAAATATGATTTTAAATTATTAAAATACTTAATGATATTATAAATATATTATAATATTATGACATGTATTCCATTAATATTTGAATATAAAATAAATATTAATGATAAAGAAATTATGCGATATTTAATTCATTTAAATACGTTATTAATGATTTAAAAATCAAGATAAAAGGTAATAATTATTTAAAAATTATTACGAGCTTATGAAAAATATTTCGACTGATATTAAAATTATCTGAGATAATTGTTAACTATTAAGTCAGAGTTTAATTGACTTTAGACTCGATAAAAGTCGGATTGTAATCGCCGTCGGACGTTAGAATTTTATTGTTCAATTCAAGTCGATCGCAATAGTTTGACTTGATACCGAGTCTTATCTGTGTTGTAGACTGATAGGGTTATGTGTTATGTGCTTAGGTTATTCTGTGTATATTTATATAATAGTATTATATTGTGATGATATTATTCTAATATTGGAGATCTATATTACTAATATTAGGTCTTCGGATAAGGCGATATAAATTGTGTAGCGGTAAATCAACGGTTCAGGCAAGTTTATTTTTACTTAACTCTACTAAGAGTATTTCATTCGGATAAGCTTATGGTTAATGATTGCTGGTTGCCATGAATTGTACTCTGTACATGTTGCATGTATAAGTCAGGTATGAAAGGCTGATCACCTTCATTACTAGTTGGTTCAGATATATTTGTTCATGTATAATACTTGTTCAGTCATAAATTTGTTCCTGCTAGTTCACAATTATATTATTGAATTATAGCCAGCTTATTATTCAGACTCTTTCAATCATGATATATCATTATATTGTTGAACTTAAACTTGCTGGGCAATCCTTATGCTCACCCTTGCTATATCATGATAAAACATTGCAGATTAAGGCGAATACGTCGGATATAAGGAAAGGTCCGAGACAGATCCAGCGTTAGTAGACGCGTGCAGCTAGATTTGTATTGTATGATATTAATGTTGTTATATGTTAGAAAAGTTATGTATTGTGTATTAAGTTGAGGTTACTCAACCTTGGGGATTATGTGTAAGTTTAATGTATAAACAATTTATGTTTATATCTTCCGTAAATAGTAATAGTTGTATAGAATGATCGAATCGGATCTACGGTGATTCGGGACCTCGGATTCGGGGCCGTCACAGTTGTGGGCTTTTGAATGAGCCAATTCCGATGTAAAACGAATAAGTTCTGAAATCGGGAAGTTCGTTGGACAAACCAACTATCAAAACTAATTGATGCACATGTGTAGGCCAGTACCAACCCAAGAAAGATTTGTGACAGCCGCCAAGCAAGCATGGTTGAGAGAAACCAAAATCGTTTGGAGAGTCACGTCATTGTACGAGAGTTAGTCTGAAGGACTCGCATGCATGACGTCGTCGAGTCCGTAAACCTCTGAGAGTGACGCCATGACACCACTATACAAAAGAGATGCCGCATCACAAATACTTGTAGTGAGAAATAGTTGACCAAGTTAGGTTTTTAATTCTAATTGAAGGTAAACCAATAGTAAGACATGAATGTACTTAATGTACATAATAAGGCTGACTTTAAATCACTTATAAGTGATAACGTTAGAAGATTTAGTATGGTTTAATAAGAATTAAACGAAGAACTCAAAAGTATAAGTAAGTAAACTGTGAATGATGTTCAACGTTGGTACTTCACCAATAATGATCGAATGTCGGTTAATAACGTAAGACCGTTAACGAGCTGTAACGAAGCATAGTAAGTCAAATTGACATTATTAAATGGAATAAATTCAAATGAGGTATAAAAGAGAAAGAAGTTGGTTAAAACCATAAAGTAAGTTTGTTTGGTAGCTAATTATAGTGTGCTATGTGAATATATCATGTAGATCCTGTAAAGGCTGAGAATTATTGGATAGTATATTCAAAGACGCTTGAAGGCAAGTTTTCTTAACGCTTGTCTAACCTCCGTGTTAGCCAAGTTTTTTGTGATTCATGATGATAAATGCATGAATTATTTTACGAAAGGGTCGATACCAGTTTTAACTCGGCTAGACTAATCTTAAGAGCTAGATTGATTTGTTTACAAGTCTTTCGATATAGAACTGTTAACGCTATCCTATGCCAAGTATTTGGTACGGATGTAAAGGTAAGTTTGTCTAAGAACAAACAAAAGTATTTTCATCGATTATTCGATGGGCACGCGAGGTTGCCAAAAGTTAAACATAAATACGTTTAACGGAAGAGTGTTGATCAACATAGAGTATTATAGGCTGATCACCTAAAAGTGCTCGTAAGAAATGCCAGATGGATGGCGTTAGTGCCGGATTTCCTTTTCAGGTATGAAAACGAAAAGAGTATGTTCATGGTCTTTTGTCTGGTTTAGAATTCCTAAGCTATTATATATACTTTGGAATCATTGTTATGAAATGAGAAGTACTAGTCAATGCTTCATGGTGATTCATAGCTACTTGTTCAGTTATGAAAGATAATCATATAATTCTTGATGTGGTATTAATATTATCCTTTGTTAGACTTGTTGAGCTAGTTATTCTCACTTCTTACTTGAATTATATGATTGCAGCTAAGGCCGAACGAACTGAGAATTCTAAGACAGATAAAGGAAAAGCTAAGATGGATAGTTAATTATCCTGTAATAGACTAGTGTATTTGTATGTAATATACTTGTGAGTAATGAAGAATTTATTCGGTTTCTGAATATAAGAAAAGATTTATTACTAATGTAATAATAATATAGTGAATACAATCATTTTGTTGTTATCTCAATTGAATGACTGTATGAATCGTAGTATCGTGTAGCATTATCTGTCGGGTTGAAAGATACCCGGATTTGGGGGCGTCACACATAATCTCATTCACGTACATACGAGCAAGATGTTCAAGGCAATAAGTCTCCCGTATCGACAAGAAATGAGCAGACTTGGTTAATCTATCAATAATAATCCAAATCGCATCTATGCCTTGAGAAACCTTGGAAAGACCCACAACAAAATCTATGGTAATGTGTTCCCACTTCCATTTTGGAATCTCAAGTGGTTGTAATGGACCCTTTGGCACTTGATGCTCTGCCTTTACACATTGACAAGTTAAACACCTCAAGATAAACTCCGCGATCTCTCTCTTCATATTGCTCCACCAAAATGTATGTCGAAGATCATGATACATTTTGGTACTCCCAGAATGGATTGCAAATGGTGTGTTATGTGCCTCCATCATGATTCTATGCTTCAAGTCAGAATCATTAGGAACACAAAGTCTGGATTTGACTAGAAGTATTCATTCTTCATTGATTCTTGCTTCTGGAACAACACCTTCTTGCACTTTCTTCTTCATACGCATCAGCTCCAGGTCTGTAGCTTGAACAACTTTAACTTTATCGATTAAAGTCGGTTCTACTCATATATTTGACATCATCATGTGGGTCCCTGGAGTCTTTAACTCTATCTCCATCCTTTTGCAAGTCATACCAAATGGGCCTTTACGTTGACAATATCACACTCGTACCCGCATATGATCTTCTACTCAATGTGTCAGCTACCACGTTTGCTTTTCCATGATGGTATTGGATGGTATGGTCGTAATCTTTCAACAACTCAAGCCAACGTCGTTGTCGCATGTTGAGTTCCTTTTGGGTGAAGAAATATTTGAGGCTTTTATGATCTGTATAGATCTCCACTTTCTCTCATACAAGTAGTGTCTCCAGATCTTCAATGCAAAAACGATTGCTGCCAACTCCAGATCATGAGTAGGATAATTCCTCTCATATTCTTTAAGTTGTCGCAAGGATAGGCTATGACTTTTCCATGTTGCATGAGAACACATCTTAACCCTTTGCCTGAAGCATTGCTGTAGAGATAACAAATCCATCTAAACCAGATAGTATTGCCAGAACAGGTGTCGAAATGAGTCTCCTCTTGAGCTCTTGGAAACTCTTCTCGCATTCCTCGCTTCATACGAATTTTGTATCTTTTGGTCGAGTCACCGAGTTAGCAGATAGCGATTCGAGAAAATCCTTCCACGAATCTCCGATAATAACCAGCTAAGCCTAGAAAGCTACGTACCTCGGTCACCGACTTTGGTTGCTCCTAACTTTGTATTGCTTCAATCTTCGTTGGGTTAACATGTTTTGACACTATGTGCCCAAGGAATGCTACTTCCTCAAGCCAGAACTTGCATTTCTTTAGCTTGGCATATAGCTTGTTTTCATGAAGCCTTTGAAGTACCAGCTTCAAATTACGCTCATGATCTTCACGACTTTTGGAATAGATGAGGATGTCATCAATAAATACAACAACAAACTGATCCAAATATTCCTTGAACACACGGTTCATCATATCCATAAAAGCTGCAGGAGCATTAGTCAGTCCAAAAGACATGACTAAGAATTCATAATGCCCGTACCGAGTTCTAAAAGCAGTCTTCGAAATATCCTCAATTATAAACTTCAGCTGATGATATTCAAAACAAAGATCGATCTTTGAAAAAAATTGTGCTCCTTGCAACTGGTCAAACAGGTCATCAATGCGAGGTAGCAGATACCTATTCTTGATGGTGACATGGTTCAATTCCCGGTAGTCAATACAAAGTCGCATACTCCCTTCTTTCTTCTTTACGAATAAAATAGGAGCACCCCAAGGAGATGTACTAGGACGAATGAAACCGATGTCTAACAACTCCTGTAGTTGGACCTTTAACTCCTGAAGTTTAATAGGAGCCATTCGATATGGGGTTTTAGAAATGGGTTTTGTACCCGGCTCAAGGTAAATAAAGAATTCAACTTCACGTTCTGGGGGTAGACTAGGAAGTTCTTCAGGAAATACGTAAGGAAATTCATTAACAACATAAATATTATTCAAATCTAACGTGTTTTTATTCAAGTCCATGACATTGGCTAAGAAATCTTGACATCCATTTTTCAATAAACGAAAGACTTTATGGCTTAATATGACAGTGATTGACTTTAGAGGTTTGGTTGCTTGAATTCGAATAACAGGTTAGTTAGGAATGTGAAAACTAACAACCTTACAAAAAATAATTAATTTTAGCATGATGAGTGGTTAACCAATCAATCCCTAAAATCACATAAAATGCAAGTATTTTCAACGAAATAAGATCGACAGGTAATGCGATGGTTCCAACTTAAATCAAGCAAGATTTATAAACATTAGATGTAATGAAAGTTTCTCCTAACAGAGTCTCAACAGATAAGTCAAAGTCTAATTTCTCCGGAGTCAAGTTCAAACGTTGAGCACAAGCAGGAGAGATAAAAGAATGGATAGAACCAGTATCTAATAAGGTATAAACTTCGCAAGAGTTTATGATTAGCTTACCCGTGATCACCTCGTTCGTGTTCCTCGCATTTTGGGCAGTCACGACAAACGCCTTTCTAGGAACCACCGACTTTGACTTGTCAGGGACAACCTTTGGAGTCACCATCCCCGTTGGACTTGGTTTTGCTACAAGATAATCTCTAGCTATATGACCTTCCTTTCCACAGTTATAACACACCTCGAATTGTTGTGGGCAGTTTGGGCTGATGTGTCCCTCTTTCCCGTATTTATAACATATGACCGGTGATCCTTCTCCTCCCCTAGAAACAGTTGATGCTGGTGTTGACGTCTTCACGTTATCATTATTGTACCTTTTCTTTTTGAAATCTCCCCCCGACTCACTTCTTCTACTATCATGGCCACGATTACCACCAGAGTGGTTACCGCTTTTGTCCAAATGTTTTCCTCCCCGCTTGTTGTCATTGCTCCGATGACTACTACCACCGGTATGACCCTGGTTGTGGTCCCTTGGTTGAACATACTCATTATCTCGCTCTAATAATTGAGCCCTGTTCACAACATCTGAATATAGAGAAAATTTATGAGAAATAAGATATTGCCGAATTTCAGGTTTCAGACCTCTCAGAAACATCCGTGTCATACGTTCCTCATTCTCTACCAAATAAGGTGTAAACCTGGATAACTCTGCGAACTTAGCCTCGTACTGGGACACAGTCATGTTGTTCTGTTCCGATCTAATAAACTCTACCTCCTTCATAGGACGAATACTTTAAGGATAATACTTATCATTGAACAATTTTTGAAATGTTTCCCAAGACATATTGAGTGCGGTTGGCTGGATACGCTTCACAGACTCCCACCAGTAGTCCGCCTCACCATTGAACATAAATATGGCGAATGGAACCTTCTGTTCCTCCGTGCATCCTAAGACATCAAATATCTTAGTAATTTGTTTAACCCACATTTTCGCCTTGATCGGATCTAGCTTTCCCATAAATTCTGATGGTCCCAACTCTTTGAACTACTTGGCTGTGACAAGTCGCACATTGCTATTATTTCCGCCCGTATTTTGTACACGAGTCTCCCTCATCTGATTTTGCATGAACTGCAAAAAGCTTCTAAACATTCCATCATTCATCGTTTGTTCGATAGTGTTGTTTACAGGAGGAATATTGCCTTCCTGTTGCACGTTCTCCTGGTTGGTGATTAAAGGTGTCTCCACGATCTCATTCACTCCATTGTTAACATTTTTAGTTGCCATTCTCAAATACTGCTATAAAATAAGGGTTAATTAAAGAAATTGACATACCATATAATATTCCTATATTATGACCGACCAAACAAATAAGCTTAGGTACGACACACTAGCGAAGGATTTACTCGTCTCTCCCCTCCTAGTTCTATTCCCCGAACTCCGCCAGAGACCATATCCCTAGGCTCTGATACCAACTGTATCGCCCCCAAAATAGGTATACATCACCCATTCTGAGTCGCCAAATACATGGTACAGACACAACTACAACTTCATTATTACAATTGTCGTGCAAAATACGACAACACATATACTATGAGTTTAAATACAAATATTATCTTCTAGACAATATTCAAACTCAAATAAGTCCTCGTTACAATTATTGAACACTATTTTACAAAATAGCGAGGACTGCTAAAACAACTGACTGGAAACATCACTCAACACCCCGACTGTAAGACCCCAACTTTTTAGTAAATAAAAGTGAATTTCCTCTATTCATTATCTTGAAATAATAAGGTGATAATTTGATATAATACTTTGATTATGGGTGAAATGTGCAAAATTTTCAAAAATAATCAAGTGGTTATAAAATATTCATTGTTGTCGGGGAATATTCATTTGGTCATGGAATATTCTTTGTTGTCGGGGAATATTAAATGCGACGGCAAGCATGACCATTCAGGGCCCCATAACGTAAAGCGGTACCGATGAAGAAAATGATAAGTTTGAGTTTTTATAAATAACGACGTAGTTTTTACCGTTAACATTGTTGGAATACCCGGTGGTTAAAATACAGTAATACGTGTGGTTGTACAGTAGCACGCGATATTGCACAGTATTTTTGAATTAATGATTCTTACGTAAGAATGCACTACTCAATAATTGTTATAATTATTCTGATAATTCTTTGCTCAATATTTTATTTTATTGATTCAATAATTGCTACGTTGATATTTTATATTATTGTTGTTTCAATAATTGTCACTGAACAGTATTTCCCATTATCAGATCAATAATTCATATTATTTGAATAATATTATTAGATAGCATTATTGGCAAAGTTTAAGGAAATTCTGTCTATGAAAGGGGTTTGGTCACCTAATTGCGCGACAATAAGGAGAAATCCTTATCGGAAAGCCCCCTCATTCCTGGGAATGACTTGGTTGTCATAATTGTGATTCTGTAATATTATTTGTGAATAATTAATTACTGATTTATATGATAATGAAATATTTATTTTATGTGAATATAAATGATGGATAGGGAAATATTTATTTTGTGTGGATATAAATGAACGAATTAATGATGAGGTGTTTTATCAGTATTTTGTCGGAATGGAGGTATTAAAAATCATCCGTTTGTGGATTTCAATCATTTTTTGTTTGGAATTTGGAAAAACTTAAATCTACAAAGTTGTAGAGAATTTGATTTCCTATGGAATGGACATAAAATTCGTATTTTTCTGATAAAATGGCTATTTATTATGAATTATTGAAGTTTCAGAAATAAATATTTTTATTTAAAACATGGGTGGGCCCCACTTATGGTTGGTGTGGAATTGGCTGAAATCTGATCAAAAGTGGCGTGCTTGAAAATTTTGGAAATTAATATTTTATTAATTTAGTCTCCTTTGATGTTCTAGCATTTTCCTACAAATAGGGTGCTTAGTTAGAATTGAAAATCACACCAGAAATAAGTTTTCTCTCTCTATATATATATTATCGAGTGTATTTTGTGAGTATTTACATACTTTGAGAGTTGTTATTCTAGGCAAGTTTCCTTCAGTATTACATCCTATATTCAAGTCAGAAGTACTGTTTTTTTTAGGTAAGGGATGTTATTTTCTTCGTAAATGATATTAGTTTCTTCAATATCATTATGCCGAAATATTGATATGAATTTTATTGTGGAATTTCTACCTTTTTGAGTCGGGGTTACTATTCACGTATACGACACTATTCGCGTATACGACACTATTCACGAATACGACACTATTCACAGAAAAAAATAAAATTTTCTTTTCTTTGTCCAAGTTATCTATTAGGGTTACTATCTTTGATTGTATCTATGTTTTGATCTTCATTCTTGAATTTTGCTCCACAATTGGTTATTATAAGGTATTTTTGAACTTGGATAAACTAAAGTACGAATCCTTAATATTTGATCTTTTATCTCACTGAATTCGTTTTCTTTAAGATATTTTTCATCATACTCACCCTAAATGATGATATTCTTTGTATATCTTTGGCTTCAGTAGTGCAAGATGAATGATTACCTAATGAATATCTTTGGCCCGTAGTGCAAAGATGAACATGTGTTGAGATGAACATGACCAACTGGTGATACAAATGAATATCTTTGGCCCGTGGTGCAAAGATGAATATTTGATACAAGATATATATTGATTGATGTTACATGGATAAAATATTGATGATGGACTTTTAAATTCATAGATGATAGTAGATTTCATTCTCTACTTAACTCTTCTAGTGAATTATTATTTTCGTTGCGAATAGTGATCTAAAACTGGTTGTCCATTATATTTTATCTGATTTGTTAAAGGCTAATGATAATTTGTTGTTCATTATCTTAGTCATAATATTCTTTACTGGGCTAGTTGAGCTCACCCTTTTCTTTTTTATTCCATTTTTCTTCTCAGGAGGTAAGAATATAGCAGGAACTAGCCGGGGTATGGAGTGATGGTTCTGGAAAGTTGTTTTAGCATTCCTCACTATTTTTGTAAAATAGTGTATCAATAATTGTAATGAGGACTCCTTTTGAGATTGAATACTGTCTATTAGACAATATTTGTATTTAAACTCACAGTATATGTGTTGTCGTATTTTGCACGACAATTGTAATAATGAAGTTATAGTTGTTTCTGGACCATGTATTTGGCGACTCAGAATGGGTGATGTATACCTATTTTGGGTGCGTCACAGTTGGTATCAGAGCTTAGGGATATGGTATCTAGCGGAGATCGGGGAATAGAACTAGGAGGGGAGAGACGAGTAAACTTTCGCTAGTGTGTCATACCTAAGCTTATTTGGTTGGTCAGTCGGAGCATACAGTTAATATGTGATATGTTAATTTTTTTTAATTAACCCTTGTTTTGTGGTAGTATTTGAGAATGGCAGCTGAAAATATTAACAATGGAGTGAATGAGACCGTGGAGACATCTTTAATCACCACCCAGGGGAACATGCAACAAGAAGGCAATATTCCTCCTATAAATAACACTACCGAACAAATGATGAATGATGGGATGTTTAGAAGCTTTTTGCAGTTCATGCAAAATCAGACGAGGGAGACTCGTGTATAAAATACGGGTGGAAATGATAACAATGCGCGACTTGTCACATCCAAGCAGTTCAAAGAGTTGGTGTGACGCCCACAAATCCGAGTCTCTTCCAACCCGACATATGGTGCTCCACGGTGCTACAGTTCACACAAACATTCAATTGAAATGCCTTAAAAGAACGAATATGTCTTATATATATTCCAAAATAATACTACCATTTCCCAGGTTCTTTATAACTGTTACATTTGTTCTTGTCATAATATCAAATATTATCATTACAAACCTATACTATTACATAGGTAATCTACAAGTTTGCTTTAGCCTTCTCTTTATACTTGTCGAATCCTTCGGTCCATTCGGTCTAAGCTGCATTCATATGGTTCTAGCAAAAGTGAGCATAACAAGCTCAGCAAGTTCAACTATTTCATTTAAAAAGCATGATTGAAACATAAGAATCGTATATCTTCAATAACTGGATAATAGTTACGAAGTACTATCAATCACTCAAAATAGCATTCCTTTTCCTTCAAAACGTTTTATAATGATAATATTAAGTAAAACACCAATGTTTTACTGAATATTCAGTATTTGAGAATGGCAGCTAAAAATATTAACAATGGAGTGAATGAGACCGTGGAGACACCTTTAATCACCACCCAGGGGAACATGCAACAAGAAGGCAATATTCCTCCTATAAATAACACTACCGAATAAATGATGAATGATGGGATGATTAAAAGCTTTTTACAGTTCATGCAAAATCAGATGAGGGAGACTCATGTATAAAATACGGGTGGAAATGATAACAATGCGGGACTTGTCACATCCAAGCAGTTCAAAGAGTTGGTGTGACGCCCACAAATCCGAGTCTCTTCCAACCCGACATATGGTGCTCCACGGTGCTCCACGGTGCTACAGTTCACACAAACATTCAATTGAAATGCCTCAAAAGAACGAATATGTCTTATATATATTCCAAAACAATACTACCATTTCCCAGGTTCTTTATAACCGTTACATTTGTTCTTGTCATAATATCAAATATTATAATTACAAACCTATACTATTACATAGGTAATCTACAAGTTTTCTTTAGCCTTCTCTTTATACTTGTCGAATCCTTCGGTCCATTCAGTCTAAGCTGCATTCATATGGTTCAAGCAAGAGTGAGCATAACAAGCTCAGCAAGTTCAACAATTTCGTTTAAAAAGCATGCTTGAAACATAGGAATCGTATATCTTCAATAACTGGATAATAGTTACGAAGTACTATCAATCACTCAAAATAGCATTCATTTTCCTTCAAAACATTTTACAATGATAATATTTAGTAAAACACCAATTATGGTCCAAGACCATGAGTGTTTCATAATTTCTTTGAAAAGAACAACCCGACACGAAGTCTGTAAGTCCGGCATATCTTATGATCACTTCTAGGTGATCAGCCTATAGTACTATATGTTTATCAACACTACATTCATTAAACGTGTGTACGTTTAAGTTGTGGCAACCTCACGTACCCATCGAATACTCGATGAAAATACATTTGTTTATTCATATTCAGGCTTACCTTGAATCCGTACCAACAATTGGCATAGGATAGAGTTAGCAATTCTATATTGAAAGACTTGTAAACAAATCAATCAATCTTTCAAGATTAGTCAAGCAGAGTTAAAACTGGCATCGACTCATTCTTTAAAACCATACATGCATCTCATAACTGGAATCATTTGAAAACCTGGCTAACACAAAGGTTAGACAAGCGTTTAGAAAAACTTACCTTCAGTGTCTACTACGGTATAATTACGTTTCCTTTGAATCTTTACGGTCTCTACAACACATAATCACATAACATACCACATTAGGTCATGAATGAATATACCTGGTTCCTAAAGAATCTTACCCTTCTTCTCAATCTAATCATATATTAGATTTTTTCTTTATTGGTTCCGGCTTTCCGTAGTTCTTTTACATCGTTCTTACCATCTTATTTCCTTTCTATAACTTAATTAAAATTATTTCAGTAATACAACTCGGTACGAGTTAAACATCCTTCCTCGCGGTTTATTAATATTCTTACATTATTATTCGAAACTTGATCGTCATTGGTTAAGTACATTTATTGCATGCCATTCATGTTCACATTCGACTTAT
This sequence comes from Panax quinquefolius, assembly GCA_020205615.1. Lineage (NCBI taxonomy): Eukaryota > Viridiplantae > Streptophyta > Magnoliopsida > Apiales > Araliaceae > Panax > Panax quinquefolius. The sequence continues at coordinate 23,018,514 of CM035166.1, forward strand.
CTTCAACCTTTAGTGTTATATTTAAGGTTTAATTATGTCTTAACAATGTTTCATTAAGATCCTTGATTAAGTGTTCATCAATTACCATTCATGTTCAACCTGTAAACATTCCTTATTGTCTAAGTTATAAAGTAGATGTATTTACGGCCATACGACTATTACTCTTGGTTTTGCTGCTGCATCATCACACATTAGTGCTCAAAAACCGGACTTCATTGACATGCACATGAGTCCTTTGTTACTTATCGCTCATGTACGCGATGTGAGTTTCTGAAGGGACTATGGCAACTTTGGCGCTGTGGCGCCGGACTTTTGGCCTGGAGTCGCGTTGCGGCGTGGACTCTGAGCCACAGATATTTTTGACAGCTTTTCACACTTGTGAGATTTCCGGACTCGTAACTTCTTCGTTATAAGTCCGAATTGGCTCATTCAAGAGCCTACGGTTCACAAATTACATAATCTACGTGTTCATGTAAGAATTTTATCTATTCGACTTCATTTGCTAAAAATTCACCTATTAGTCCATTTTTAATGAAAACGATAAACGTTCGTGAACGTTCAATGCTTGTTTCTTTATTCTAAGTCAGAATCCAGTCATTTTTGAGTTCACAACTCTATAATGAAAAATAAGACTTGTCTCCATTGAAAACCAATGTTTCCAAACTCAATATCAAAATTTGACTTCCATTCCGAGAATTTCACGAATTCGACGATTATCGTCAAATCGTGTGAATTCAGGCAAAACTTCGTTACTTAAAAATTTTTCCTCGTTTCTAAATGAATTCAATCCATTATGCTAACATCTTGACATACATACTACATTAACTTATAAACATGATAAGTTATTACTTGTTCTTTGTGAGTTTGTAACTTATAAAAATATAAATTACTTACTATGATTCCATGGCTTATCAAGATCTTAATCTTTTAACCACCATTTCTCATGACTTATGATAGTTTATGACTTCTAACCATTATTCTTGCTTCATCTTATCATACCAATTCCATTAATGTAAACATGTTACAAGCTTTTACAAGTTCTTCTTAAGTTCATAACTTCATTAATTGTTTATCTTAAAAAATGACTTAATTATGGCTTATTAATACTTAAGCCCTTTGCTTCATTATACCCCTTCTTAGTATAAATGTTCTACCACCACCCACTTCTCTAACAATAGAAGAGAAAGAGAATCATGGTTCGAGATGGCTTACCCTTTGATGATCACTTGCTAAGCCTTAATCTTCTTCTTTCTTCTTGCTTATTTGAATAATGAAAGGTCTAACTTTCTAGCTTATTCTCACTTATTCTCTCTAACAAATAAGTTGTAAAGAGTTGGATGAAAAGAAAACAACCACAAATGAGCTAGCATTCTTCCTATTTATAGGAAATCCTAAATGAGAGCATAATGGTCAATAAGCCACCTCCTTACTATTCATTACTTCCTAATTAAGTTAACTTTAATTAAGTTAACTTGGCCACCACATCTACTTAGCCACCAAGTCACTTGCTCACCACTTATCTTAGCCATTAAGTTAACTTGTTTATCACAACTTCTATCCTTTGCTTGCCCATCACAACACTTAAGAATTAAGTTATTTTTTATCACTTTGGATCACCAATGATTTAAACCATGGGTTTAAACCAACCCATAACCCCTTGGTTCTTACTTTGGGCTTTAACTTAATTAGTTAATCTAACTTAACTTATACATTGGGCTTGTAATTAAACAAACACTTGAGGTTGTTCATTAATTTACTTTGGACTTAACCATTTCCTACATTTGGGCCTTATAATAATTCCCCTTGGACCATACTATTTCCTACACCATTCAACAAATCCCTTACATAAGGCTTAAAGCCCTATAACGTATAATATACATATAATTCTCGTTATCTAACTTTTATACTCATCCCACATATACAACATACCATCATTCATATGTAATCGTATAATACCTCATATAGTATTCGTATTCATTACCTCGTACAATACCTTCGTATAATACGATCATCGCTTAATTCATTACATGCGTTTAAATTCCTTCTCAAAAGTCACTTTCCCTAAACCTTAGGTTTTAAGTCCCCAAGAAAAATATTACGTTTTTCATAACTGAAATATTATTGGATATTCCATCTCACCTTGATATTCTATCGTTACGTATTTCTCGGAAGTTCAAAAATAATTCCCGAGCAGAAATGCGTGAATAGTATTTTTCAGAAAATTTCTCGGAAAGCTTTTATTTTCGTCTTGGAAATTCAAACACTTTAATTCTACCACGTAGCCAAAATACTACGATGTTCCTATATGATTAGGTCATAGAACGACCTTCACTTAGCTTGCTTCTATAAATAATCAATTAATTTCATTTAATCCACATAATTAAATAAAATTTTAATTCTCCTAAAAATCCGATTTTCTCGGGCGTTAAATTCTTCGCTAATAATTACATAAACAAATGAGGAAAAGTTTTCTTCATTTTAATCTTGAGTTCCCAAAATGCTTCTTCGACATTGGGGTTCTTTCATTTCACCTTCAACAAAGGTATTATCTTATTTCACATGACTTATTACTTCCTATCAATAATTTGAGTTGGAATTAAACACTTACTAACATATTACACTTTTTCCTTTTATTAGTCCTTCTTTTCACTTGGAATTATATGAAACTCAAATTCCTCCTTCAAAACAAGACTATACTTAGTCTTCTATTTATCATGCGTCCTCTTCTTCATTTTCTTGCATTCTTTGTTACCTAATAGTACTTACTTAACTCATTTCATTTTCGTGGATTGAGTCTATATTGTGAATAACATTTCTACCCCTTCATTCTGTAATTTAACTTCTAACTCTGTTTTCGCCATTTCTGTTAATAACTCATTCTGAGTCGTTAACATTGATAGCTTTTCCCCTACCCTTCCTTACTTCACGCATTGGCTACTACGTTTACCTTCCCGATATGATATAACATATCACTGACATAATCTCTTATCCATTCTAATCACCTTCTCTACCTCATATTCAACTTCTTTTGTGTGAAGATATATTTTAGACTCTTAGAGTCCGTGTATATCTAACATTTTTCTCCGTATAAATAATATCTTTCGATTTTTAATTCAAAAACTACAACTGCCAATTCTAGATCATAAGTAGGATAGACCTTCTCATAATCCTTTAACTGGCGTGATGCATACACAATGACTTTGCCATGCTACATGAGCACGCAATCTCGTCATCGATCCAAAACATCGAGATACACTACAAAGTTCCCCGTATCATTTGATAAAGACAATATAGGTGCTTCACTTAACTTTTATTTTAAATCATGTGACGCTAATGGTACCTCCAACCATAGCACCTCACATGAGAACCTATATGTTTATCACCGACTTGCTCGGTGCCTCTTACAGAAAATCTAACTTCATTACATTAGTCAACCCAAATGACATAACCAAAAACTTGTCATAACAATAACAAGTTCTGAACGTCATCTTTGGTACCTCTTCCTTCTTCCTTACTCTCAACCGACTATACCCCGTACGCAAATCTATCTTACAAAAATTCTTTGCCCCTTTCAACTGATCAAATATATCATCAATCCTGGGCCATGGGTATTTATTCTTAACCGCTAACTTACTACTCCTATGATAGTCTATATACAAATAACTCATCTTCTTCCTTAACATCCTCTTAACTTGCGTCATGGTTAGACAATAATAATGTTCTGGTGATTTATTACCGTAAATTACTACCTTGAGTTTTCTTAGAAAAATCGACTATTCCTACTTTTATTCTAACGATTTATTAAAGTTCTACGGTTACTTAACTCATTCCTATCGAGAATCCCTTCAAATTCTCTCAACTTTATCGGTACTTATCTACCGATATTGGCTTACCTTTATTATTCATGAAACAATTTCCACGAATATAATTAACAAAAGTTATTTCTTCCTCCTCTACCCTAATATTTAAAGGTACTTATAATCCCTTTCAGACAGACTCCTAGATGAGTCTTCCCACATATTTTACATGCTTCAATCCTACGCTTAGGATCCCCTTGTCCCACTCCATTATTCTCAGAGTTAAACTCGGTTCCTCCCTATCCCTTGCTCTCATTCTTTCCCTCTTTGTGGTATGGAGTCAACGCCTCACTACCACCCTCTGCTATAATCACCTTCTCCATAATGGTCTCTTAGGAAACCCTCTGGAACACTGCAATTCTACCATAGATCCAGGGTTTCAGGCCCTGCTCAAACCTACGAGCCTTCATCTCCTCAGTGTCCACTTAGCGTGGAGCAAACCTTGCCAATTCATTTGAATTTGGCTGCGCATTGGGGAACCGTCATGCCCCCTTGCTTAATTTCCAAGAACTTAATCTTCATCCTCCCTTGCATGCTTGTAGGGAAATAATTCTCAAAGAAAACCTTCTTGAATTGTTCCTATGTTACCGCATCTATTCTAGCCTCGCCTTGGTAAGCCTCCCACCAAAAGTTGACTTCTCTTTTTATCATGTAAGTTGCAAAAGAAGTCTTTTATGCCTCACCTACGTTTGTAATAAGAAACGCCTTCTCTATTTCCTTTACTTATGTCTGGGCTTCTAATGGGTCCGTCGTTCCATTGAACTCTAGCGGACCTACACTTTTAAACTCTTTAAAGGTAGTCGTTCTGGCTACCTTAGGTCCCGCGATTATTATACCCCCTGTAAGACCCCGAATTTTATGAAATAAAGGTATTCAATTTTTTCTTATAATTACTATTCAGTAAATGGTTAAATTGATAAAAGTTTAAAGTTAAGGGTGATATATGAATTTTTTTTAAAATAAGCAAGTGGTTATAAAATACTCATTGTTGTTTGGGAATATTCGTTTGGTCGTGGAATATTCTTCCCAGCCGGAATATTCATACAACAACGCACCTTTTTATGGGCCCATAATGTAATAACTGGATTGATGAAGAAAACGACAAATTTGAGTTTTTATAAATAATCTACAGTAGTTATTCAAGTAACACTCGTTAGAATACCCGGTGGTTAAAACACGATGAATACGCGTTGTTGCACAAGAGATATTACAGTATTGCACCAATTATTGATTCTTACGTAAGAAGGCACTACTCAATAATTGTTACATGAATTACTATTCAATATTTTATTTTTGATTCAATAATTATCATATTGATATTTTATATTATTGTTGTTTTAATAATTGTCACGCCTTGAAAGATTTTCCATTATCAAATCAATAATTCATATTATTTGAATAATATTATTAGATAGCGTTATTGGCAATGTCTAGAAAGTTCTGCTCTAAGGAGAGGTTTGGTCACCTAATTGCTTGCGCGCCAAGAAGGGAGAAATTCTTATTGGAAAGCCCCTTTCCCAGGAACCGCATGGTTGTCATTATTGTGATTACAGAATATTATTTGTGAATAATTAATTATTGATTTATATGATGAGGAAAATATTCATTTTATGTGGATATAGATGGAGAAAATTTTTAAAGTGACAATTGTTGAAAATTGATATTTTATCTTTCTCGATAAAATAATATTTTATTATATTATTATAATATAATAATGATGATATTTTATAATGAATGTGTGATATATAAGTATATGAGGAGGAAGAGTATTTTTGTTGTATTAAATGATTAACACATATTTTGTGTGTTTGGTGGACCCCATTTCTTGATCGAAATTTGATTATAGCACATAAAATCGTCTGTATGTGGATTTCTTGGTCAATTTACATTTGGAATTTGGAAAAATTTTCTTCTGTAAAGTTATAGAGAATTGAATTTCCTATAAAAGGTCTCGAGATTCAAATTTTCTGATAAAAGGGCTATTTATTATGAATTATTGAAGTTCCAGAATAATTGATTTTTTAAGTTTTAATAATTTTTATTAAGAAAAACGTTTTTTATATTGTTGGTGGGCCCCACTGGTGTTGAATGCTTATAAATAGAGTGCTTAGGTTAGAATTGAAAATCACACCAGAAATTGAAGTTTTCTCTCTATTTCTCTCTCTATATTATCGAGTGTGTTCTTGTGAGTATTTTGATATCTTGAGTGTTACTATACTGCAAGTTTCGATTCAAATTATTCCATCGGTAAGTACTACTCTTTTGAGGTGGGGGATTTTAAGGGATTGAAAGGGCTGTTATTTTCTTCGTAAGTGATATTATTTCTTCAATATCATTATGTTAAAATATTGGTTTGAACTTTTTATCAAATTTAGAACTTTTTCACGACGGGTTACTATTCACGAGTTACTATTCATGAGTTACTATTCACGAGTTACTATTCACAAGTTACTATTTATGAGTTACTATTCATGAGTTACTATTCACGAGTTATTATTCATGAGTTACTATTCATGAATTACTATTCATGAGTTACTATTCATGGGTACTATTCACTACAAAATTGGTTTCTTTTTCTAACCAAATTATAGTTGATTTATGAATATTACTCTGGAGATTAAAACTATGTACTGATTATATTGATTTTATTATCATATATAACATTTTTATAACCCTGATGTTGAAATTCTCTTTCACTGGAGTGTAAAGATGGGTAGATTATTGGTATGATCATGACTAGGGTTCTCTTTGGCCAGTAGTGAAAAGTTGAATTGTGACTGATATGATCATGACCATTGAATTTATAATTGAATATCTTTAGCTTAAGTGCAAAGGTGAAATGATCAACATGGTTATAATTATTATTTATATAAATTTTGAAATGATTATATATTTCTTTGGGATATTAATATATTTAGCCTGTAATGCAAATATGAACCGTTAATGAATATATTTGGCCTGTAGTGCAAATATGAACTGTTGAGGAATATCTTTTGCCTGTAGTGCAAAGATGAATTGTTGATGAATATCTTTGGCCTGTAGTGCAAAGATGACCTGTTGTTGAATATCTTTGGCCTGTAGGACAAAGATGGTATGTTGATGAATATCTTTGGTAGTAGTCTTGAAAGATGAAATTGTTAGTATGATTATAAATGAGAACTCGTGATTTGGTATAACCATGATCTTTGATGTTTCAGGTAAAGATTTCTGATGAAAATTATCTTCGTACTAGATGAGAAGAGGAATTTAGAATCACAATTATGATTATGAGTTATTCATATGATTGTGGAAAGGAACTATTGATTGATGTTACAGGGATAAAACATTATTGGTGGATTTTTAATGTGGAGAAGATAATAGACTTTATAGTCTATTTTACTCTTCTAATGGATTGCTCATTCCGCTGCAACTATGGTTGAAAAGTTTTATCATCTACCATATGTTCTAAATCTCTGATTTATTACTGTTGAAGGCTATTGATAATTTATTTATCTTTAGTCATGATATTCTTTACTGAGCTAGTTGTGCTCACCCTTTTGCTTCATAATTCCTTTCAGGTAATAAAAGTGTAGCTGGGTCGTGCGGGGGATAACAGGGGAATAGAAAGGTGGTCATCATTTAGTAGTTATATTTGGTGAATCAACTAGGGTGAGGCGAACCCAACGTTGGAAGGGTGTTTTTCCAATATCATACAAGATGTGTCATCATAAGACAGGGTTGTGCTCATCCACTTGCTGAGTATATTTACAAGCACTACCTATATAATCTTGGTATTTGTTTGGAGTATAATACCCAATTAGAGACAGTGGAGATAATGAAATATTAAGAGAAGACTCACCATTGGGAAGAATATGATAGTAATCTTCTCGTTTTTCTTTTAGGGGTCTATTAGGTTGAACCAAGGATAATTACGCGGCCATATGATATCTATCATAACCTAGACGCATGGCCTCCCATGTACGAAGGTTTCCTTGAGCACTTCCCAAAGATTCTAATTTCTAAACTAGTTTTCGACTATACCTTTATGTAAGGTGTCATTATAAGGTGCTATCCACGGCTGGGACATGAGTCACAGTTGGTCTATATTTGTATTTAAACTCACAGTTTATGTGTTGTCGTATTTTACACGACAATTGTATTAATAAAGTTGTAGTTGTTTTTGAACCATGTATTTGGCGACTCAGAATGGGTTGGATAGAATGGACCTATTTTGGGGTTGTCACACCCCCAGTTTGGTTAAATGCAGCTGTTAATAAATTAACGAACTCTTGCATAGGGTTGTCTTAATACCCTTGGTTTTCATTATGTGATTCCGCTTATTGATTACGTTGTCTTTTCCTTGGCGGCATTTTCTAATTAAATAAAATAAAATTTCATTATTATCTACTTACTTACTTAGTTATCACTTTTCAAACAACAACTTGTGCCACAACAAAGCATGTTAAATGAAAACGTCATTATATGCATAGGCTTCTTCATAGTTCGAAAGTATTTACAATTTGTTTTCATAGCCAAAAGCTATTACATTTTCTATCCCGCAATTGAACTTCCCAAAAGTTGGGATTTACAAAAAGACTACCCTTTTATACAAAAGAGGGTTTTACGTCATTACACACATATTAATAACTCTAGACTTTTAATAATGCATAACAACATCCTCGTGTTTCTCATTTGCAATCTTTTCTACCGTATCCCGACTAATAGTATAACGTGTTTGTCCTGACTCATTGGAATAACAAGCAACTTTCAGCTTGAAATCCTTATGAGCACTCTCATGGATGTAAGACATCCGGGCTATCTTCCGATCCTTCTTCCCTAGTTCTTTACGAAGCTCATCGGCATCCTTCTTAAAATCCCTAGCCTTATTTATCATGAGCACCTTCTCATCATGCTCTGACTACAAATTTGCTTCTGCAGACTCCTTTGTTATATAAAGAGCACTAATCTCTTCATTCTATTTCTGCACCACTGTACTCAGTTGCACATTCTTGTCAAGCTCTGCCATATATAATGATCTCATTACATCTGAAGGTGATGACTCTAGTGCAGGTACCACCGTTTCAACTGATGTTACCTCCATTCCTCCCTCTACATCATTCATCATACTAAGATATGACGTTATATCCATATCTCCCTCGGAGTAGTCTTCCTCAGAAAAGTACTCATCTGGCTTCGACTCCTCTAAAATCACTAATGGTACCTCCGCCACTGGCATAGGTACAGGCTCTACTCGGTTCACAAGCTCTTCGCTCACCGCATGTATATCTCTATACATCAAGCTATCAATCGACATCCTACAATAACACATAATATGTTGATTAGTACATAACACACAATAGTATAAGCACAAATCACATTTAATTTATTTAGGGTTACTTTCCATCTTTTAAATCTTTCGGTACTGAGTTTCCTCAATACCTTATTAACTCATTTGATTTAAGTAAAGCTCAAGTTTACTTTCTTCGGAGTTCTCTTCCTTAACGAGGTTATTAGCCTAAGGTTCTTCCCCCCTTAAGTTTTATAACCTAATGCTTTGATACCAACCTGTGACGCCCCAAAATCCGGGTCTCTTCCAACCCGACATATTGTGCTCCATGGTGCTACAGTTCACACAAACATTCAATTGAAATGCCTCAAAAGAATGAATATGTCTTATCTATATATTCCAAAATAATACTACCATTTCCCAGGTTCTTTATAACCGTTACATTTGTTCTTGTCATAATATCAAATATTATCATTACAAACCTATACTATTACATAGGTAATCTACAAGTTTGCTTTAGCCTTCTCTTTATCCTTGTCGAATCCTTCGGTCCATTCGATCTAAGCTGCATTCATATGGTTCAAGCAAGAGTGAGCATAACAAGCTCAGAAAGTTCAACAATTTCATTTAAAAAGCATGCTTGAAACATAGGAATTGTATATCTTCAATAACTGGATAATAGTTACGAAGTACTATCAATCACTCAAAATAGCATTCCTTTTCCTTCAAAACGTTTTACTATGATAATATTCAGTAAAACACCAATTATGGTCCAAGACCATGAGCGTTTCATAATTTCTGTGAAAAGGACAACCCGTCACGAAGTTCGTAAGTCCGGTATATCTTACGAGCACTTCTAGGTGATCAGCCTATAGTACTCTATGTTTATCAACACTACATCTATTAAACGTGTGTACGTTTAAGTTGTGGCAACCTCACGTGCCCATCGAATAATCGATGAAAATATATTTGTTTATTCAAATTCAGGCTTACCTTGAATCCGTACCAACAATTGGCGTAGGATAACGATAGCAATTCTATATTGAAAGACTTGTAAATAAATCAATCAATCTATCAAGATTAGTCTAGCCGAGTTAAAACTGGCATCGGCTCATTCTTTAAAACCATACATGCATCTCATAACTGGAATCATTTGAAAACCTGGCTAACACGAAGGTTAGACAAGCATTTAGAAAAACTTTCCTTTAGCATCTGCTACGGTATAATTACATTTCCTTTGAATCTTTACGGTCTCTACAACACATAATCACATAACATATCACATTAGGTCATGAATGAACATACTTGGTTCCTAAAGAATCTTACCCTTCTTCTCAATCTAATCATATATTAGATTTGTTATTTATTGGTTCCAGCTTTTTGTCGTTCTTTTACATCGTTCTTACCATCTTATTTCCTTTTTATAACTTAATTAAAATTATTTCAATAATACAACTCGGTTCGAGTTAAACATCCTTCATCATGGTTTATTAATGCTCTTACGTTATTATTCGAAACTTGATCGTCATTGGTTAAGTACATTTATTGCATGCCATTCATGTTCACATTCGACTTATCTTCAACCTTTAGTGTTATACTTAAGGTTTAATTATGTCTTAACAATGTTCCATTAAGATCCTTGATTAAGTGTTCATCAATTACCATTCATGTTCAACCTGTAAACATTCCTTATTGTCTAAGTTATAAAAATTTGGAATCATGCATGCCACAAGCAATTACACTTGGTTTCGCATTGCGGCGTCACACATTAGTGCCCAAAAATCGGACTTCGTGGCAATGCCATGAAAGTCACTTTGTTTCTTATCGTATTGCATGATGCGAGTTTGCAGGGACTATATTACTTTGGCTTTGTGGCCGGGACTTTTAACTTGAGTTATTATTGCATGGCGGACTCGAGCCACGTAAATTTTGACAGATTTTCACACTTGTGAGATTTCCGGACTAGTAACTTCTTCGTTATAAGTCTGAATTGGCTCGTTCAAGAGCCTACGGTTCACAAATTACATACTCTACGTGTTCATGTAAGAATTTTATCTATTCGACTTCGTTTGCTAAAAATTCAACCATTAGTCCATTGTTAACAAAAACGATAAACGTTCGTGAACGTTCAACACTCGTTTCTTCGTTCTAAGTCAGAATTCGGTCATTTTCGAGTCTGCAACTCTATAATGTAAACATGTTACAAGCTTTTACAAGTTCTTCTTAAGTTCATAACTTCATTAATTACTTATCTTACAACATGACTTAATTACGGCTTATTAATACTTAAGCACTTTGCTTCATTATTCCAACCCCTTCTTAGCATACATGTTCTACCACCACTTACTTCTTAGCTTACCCTTTGATGATCACTTGCTAAGCCTTAATCTTCTTCTTTCTTCTTGCTTATTTGAATAATGAAAGGTCTAACTTTCTAGCTTATTCTCACTTATTCTCTCAAACAAATAAGTTGTAAAGAGTTGGATGAAAAGAAAACAACCACAAAATGAGCTAGCATGCTTCCTATTTATAGGAAATCCTAAGTGAGGGCATAATGGTCAATAAGCCACCTCCTTAATCCACCTCCTTACTATTCATTACTTCCTAATTAAGTTAACTTGGCCACCACATCTACTTAGCCACCAAGTCACTTTCTCACCACTTATCTTAGCCATTAAGTTAACTTGTTTATCACAACTTCTATCCTTTGTTTGCCCATCACAACACTTAAGCATTAAGTTACTTGTTTATCACTTTGGATCACCCATGGTTTAAACCATGGGTTTAAACCAACCCATAACCCCTTGGTTCTTACTTTGGGCTTTAGCTTAATTAGTTAATCTAACTTAACTTATACATTGGGCTTGTAATTAAACAAACACTTGGGCTTGTTCATTAATTTACTTTGGACTTAACCATTTCCTACATTTGGGCCTTATAATAATTCCCCTTGGACCATACTATTTCCTACACCATTCAACAAATCCTTTACATATGGCTTAAAGCCCTATAACGTATAATATACGTATTATTCTCGTAATCTAACTTGTATACTCATCCCATATATACAACATACCATCATTCATACGTAATCATTCGTATTCATTACCTCGTACAATACCTTCGTATAATACAATCATCGCTTAATTCATTACATGCGTTTAAATTCCTTCTCGAAAGTCATTTTCCCTAAACCTTAGGGTTTAAGTCCCCATGCAAAATATTACGTTTTCCATAACTGAAATATTATTGGATATTCCATCTCACCTTGATATTCTATCGTTACGTATTTCTCAGAAGTTCAAAAATAATTTTCCAGCAGAAATGCGTGAATAGTATTTTTTGGAAAATTTCTCGGAAAGCTTTTATTTTCGTCTTGGAAATTCAAACACTTTAATTCTACGACGTAGCCAAAATACTACGATGTTCCGATATGATTAGGTCATAGAAATACCTTCACTTAGCTTGCTCCTATAAATAATCAATTAATTTCATTTAATCCACATAATTAAATAAAATTTTAATTCTCCTAAAAATCCGATTTTCTCGGGCGTTACAGTTGGGACCACCAGAATTTGTGGAAAAGTCGGATCCGATCAAGGCGAAAACATGGGTTAAACAAATTACCAAGATATTTGATATCTTGGAATGCACGGAGGAACATAAGGTTCCATTCACCACCTTTATGTTTCGTGGTGAGGAAGACTACTGGTGAGAGTCTGTGAAACGCACCCAACCAGCCGCACTCAACATGTCTTGGGAAACATTTCAGAAACTGTTTAATGACAAACACTTTCCTGAAAGTATTCGTCATATGAAGGAGGTAGAGTTTATTAGACAGGAACAAAACAACATGACGGTGTCCCAGTGCGAGGCGAAGTTCGGAGAGTTATCCAAGTTTGCACCTCATTTGGTAGAGAATGAGGAACGAATGACGCGGATGTTTCTGAGAGGTCTAAAACCCGAGATTCAGCAATATCTTATCTCTCATAAATTTTCTTTATATTCAGATGTTGTAAACAGGGCTCAATTATTAGAGCGAGATAATGCGTATGTTCAACTGAGGGACCACAACCAGGGTCATACCGGTGGCAGCAGTCATCGATGCAATGACAACCAGCGGGGAGGAAAACATTCGGACAAAAGAGGTAACCACTCGGGTGGTAATCGTGGCCATGAAGGTAGAAAAAGCGAGTTGGGGAGAGATTTCAAAAAGAGAAGGTACAACAATGATAACGTGAAGACGTCAGCACAAACATCAACTGTCTCTAGGGGAGGAGAACGATCACCGATAATTTGTTATAAATACGGGAAAGAGGGACACATCAGCCTAAACTGTCCACAACAATCCAAGGTGTGTTATAACTGTGGAAAGGAATGTCATATAGATGGAGATTGTCTTGTAGCGAAACCAAGTCCAATGGGAATGGTGACTCCAAAGGCTTTCCCGGACAAGTCAAAGTCGGTGGTTCCTGAAAGGGCGTTTGTTGTGACTGCCCTAAACGCGAGGAATCCGAATAAAGTTATCACGGGTAAGCTAATCATAAACTCTTGCGAAGTTTATACCTTATTAGATATCGGTTCTACCCATTCTTTTATCTCTCCTGTTTGTGCTCAACGTTTGAACTTAACTCCGGAGAAATTAGACTTTGACAAATCTGTTGAGACTCCGTTAGAAGAAACTTTCATTACATCTACTATTTATAAATCTTGCTTGATTCAATTTGGAACCATCACATTACCTGCCGATCATATTTCATTGAAAATACTTGCATTTGATGTGAATTTAGGGATTGATTGATTAACCATTCCTCATGGTAAAATTAATTATTTTCGTAAGGTTGTTAGAATTCATATTCCTAACCAACCTGTTATGCGAATTCAAGCAACCAAACCCCTAAAGTGAATCACTGTCATATCAAGCCATAAAGCCGTTCGTTTATTGAAAAATGGATGTCAAGCTTTCTTAGCACATGTCATGGACTTGAAAAAAAAAGACGTCAGATTTGAATAATATTTCGGTTGTTAGTGAATTTCCTGACGTATGTCCTGAAGAACTTTCGGGTCTACCCCCAGAACGTGAAGTTGAATTCTTTATTGACCTTGAACCTGGTACAAAGCCCATTTCTAAAACCCCATATCGAATGGCTCCTATTGAACTTCAGGAGTTAAAGGTCCAACTACTGGAGTAGTTGGACATCGGTTTCATTCATCCTAGTACATCTCCTTGGGGTGCTCCTATTTTATTCGTAAAGAAGAAAGATGGGAGAATGCGACTTTGTATTGACTACCGGGAGTTAAACCATGTCACCGTCAAGAATAGGTATCCGCTACCTCACAATGATGACCTGTTCGACCAGTTGCAAGGAGCACAATTCTTTTCAAAGATCGATCTTCGTTCTAGATATCATCAGTTGCAAATTAAAACTGAGGATATTCCGAAGACTTCTTTCAGAACTCGGTACGTGCATTATGAATTCTTAGTCATGTCGTTTGGATTGACTAATGCTCCTGCTGCTTTCATGGATATGATGAACCGTGTGTTCAAGGAATATTTGGATCAGTTCTTTGTTTGTCTTTATTGATGACATCCTCATCTATTCCAGAAGTCATGAAGATCATGAGCACCATTTGAAGCTGGTACTTCAAAGGATTCGTGACAACAAGTTATATGCCAAGCTGAAGAAATGTGAGTTCTGGCTTGAGGAAGTAGAATTCCTTGGTCACGTGGTGTCAAAACATGAAGTATCTGTTGACCCAACGAAGATTGAAGCAGTACAAAGTTGGGAGCAACTGAAGTCAGTGACTGAAGTACGTAGCTTTCTGGGCTTAGCTAGTTATTATTGGAGATTCGTGGAAGGATTTTCTAGAATCACTACTTCATTAACTCAACTGACTTGGAAAGATACAAAATTCATATGGAGCGAGGAATGCGAGAAGAGTTTCCAAGAGCTCAAGAGGAGACTCATTTTGGCACCTGTTCTGACAATACCATCTGGTTCGGATGGATTTGTTATCTATAGCGATGCTTCAGGTAAAGGGTTAGGATGTGTTCTCATGTAACATGGGAAAGTCATAGCCTATGCCTCGCGATAACTCAAAGAATATGAGAGGAATTATCCTACTCATGATCTGGAGTTGGCAGTAGTCATTTTCTCGTTGAAGATCTGGAGACACTACCTGTAAGACCCTGAATTTTATGAAATAAAAGTATTCAATTTTTTCTTATAATTACTATTCAGTAAATGGTTAAATTGATAAAAGTTTAAAGTTAAGGGTGATATATGAAATTTTTTTAAAATAAGCAAGTGGTCGTGGAATATTCGTTTGGTCGTGGAAAATTCTTCCTGTCGGGAATATTCATACGACAGCGCAGCCTTTTGTGGGCCCCATAACGGAAAGCGATTGGATGAAGAAAATGACAAGTATAAGTTATTTACAAATAATCTGTAGTTATTCTGATATCGTAATCTTTGTTGGAATACCGTTGGTTAAAATACGATGTCTGGCGTTGTTGCACAAGATAGCACCAGCGGTATTGCACCAATTATTGATTCTTACGTAAGAAGGCACTACTCAATAATTGTTACGATGAGTTCTTTATTCGATATTTTATTTTATTGATTCAATAATTGTTGCGTTGATATTTTATATTATTGTTATTTTAATCATTGTCGATGCATACGTATTTTCCATTATCGAAGTAATAATTCATATTATCTGAATAATATTATTAGATAACATTATTGACAATGTCTAGAAAGTTTTGTCTAAGGAGAGGTTTGGTCACCTAATTGTGCGCCAGTAGGGAGAAATCCTTATTGGAAAGCCCCCTCTTTCCTGGGAACTGCATGGTTGTCATTATTGTGATTCTATAATATTATTTATGAATAATTAATTATTGATTTATATGATAAGGAAAATATTCATTTTATGTGGATATAGATGGAGAAAAATTTTTAAAGTGACAATTGTTGAAAATTGATATTTTATCTTTTCTGATAAAATAATATTTTATTATATTATTATAATATTATAATGGTGATATTTTTACAATGAATGTGGGATATATGAGTATATGAGGAGGAAGAGTATTTTTGTTGCAAAAGTTGTTTAAAACATGTTAAACATGTTGGTGGACCCATTTCTTGACTGAAATTTGATTATAGCCTGTAAAATCGTCCGTTTGTTGATTTCGGTCAATTTTTGTTAGGAATTTGGAAAAACTTTCTTCTGTAAAGTTGTAGATAATGAAATTTCCTATAACAACTCGCGTGATTTGAATTTTCTGATAAAAGGACTATTTATTATGAATTATTGAAGTTCCGGATTAATTGATTATTATTATTTTTGGAGTTTTAAGTGACTTTTGCATGAAAAAATGTTTTTTTTTACTTTAATTGAGTGGGTGGCTGATCTCTTGATTCAATTAGTGTGCGTAGTAGGTTTAAGAAAAATAATAATATTATTTATTAAATTTTCTGCTTTGGTGTTCTAAGCATTTTCCTATAAATAGGGTGCTTAGGTTAGAATTAAAAATCACACCAGAAACTGAAGTTTTCTCTCTATTTCTCTCTCTATATTATCGAGTGTATTCTTGTGAGTATTTTGATATCTTGAGTGTTGCTATACGGTGCAAGTTCGTTCAGTGTTATTCCAATTAGAAGTACTGCTCTTTGAGGTAAGGAATAGTAAAGGATAGTAAGGGATGTTATTTTATTCAAAAATGATATTATTTCTTCAATATCATTATGCCGAAATATTGGTGGGAATTTTTATCAAATTTGGAACTTTTCATGTCGGGGTTACTATTCATGAGTTACTATTCACGAGTTGCTATTCACGAGTTACTATTCATGAGTTACTATTCACGAGTTACTATTCACAGGTACTATTCACTACAAAATTGATTTCTTTTTCTAACCAAATTATAGTTGATTTATGAATATTACTCTGGAGATTAAAACTATATATAGATTATATTGATTTTATTATCATATATAACATTTTTATAACCCTGATGTTGAAATTCTCTTTCACTGGAGTGTAAAGATGGGTAGATTATTGGTATGATCATGACTAAGGTTCTCTTTGACTAGTAGTGAAAAGTTGAATTGTGACTGGTATGATCATGACCATTGAATTTATAATTGAATATCTTTAGCTTAAGTGCAAAGGTGAATTGATCAACATGGTTATAATTATTGTTTATATAAATTCTGAAATGATTATATATTTCTTTGAGATATTAATATCTTTGGTCCGTAGTGCAAAGATGACCTGTTGTTGAATATCTTTGGCCTGTAGTGAAAAGATGACATGTTGTTTAATATCTTTGGCCCGTAGTGCAAAGATGACCTGTTGTTGAATATCTTTGGCATGTAGTGCAAAGATGAACTGTTGATGAATATCTTTGGCCCGTAGTGCAAAGATAAATTTATTAGTATGATTATGAATGAAACTCGTGATTTGGTATAACCATGATCTTTGATGTTTCGGTAAAGACAATTGATGAATATTATCTTAAATCTGGATGAGAAGAGAATTTAGAATCACAATTATGATTATGAGTTATTCATATGATGGTGGAAAGGAACTATTGATTGATGTTACGAGGATAAAACATTGTTGGTGGACTTTTAACGTGGAAGATAATAGACTTTATAGTCTATTCGACTCTTCTAATGGATTGCTCATTTCACGCAACTATGGTTGAAAAGTTTTATCATCTACCATATGTTCTAAATCTCGATTTATTCTTCGATGAAGACTATTGATAATTTATTTATCTTTAGTGATAATATTCTTTATTGAGCTAGTTGTGCTCACCCTTCTGTTTCACAATTCCTTTCAGGTAATAAGAGTGTAGCTGGGTCGAGCGAGGGTAACAGGAGAATAGAACGGTGGTCTCTAGCTGTGGAGGTTCTCCCTAAATAGTTATTGACTTTACCTTTATGTAAGGTGTCATTGTGACGTGTTATCCAAGTTGGTGTCCAGAGTCACAGTTGGTATATATTTGCATCAAAACTCACAACATATGTGTTGTTGTATTTCGCACGACAATTATAGTAATAAAGTTGTAGTTGTTATCTGTACCATGTATTTTGGCTACTCAGAATGGGTTGGATGGAATGGACCTATTTTGGGGTTGTCACATTTGGTATCAGAGCTTAGGGATATGATCTCTGGCAGAGATCGAGATTAGAACTAGGAGGGGAGAGATGAGTAAATCCTTCGCTAGTGTGTCCTACCTAAGCTTATTTGTTGGTCAGTCATAATATCGGGATATTATGTGATATGTTAATTTGTTAAATTAACCTTTATTTTTGAAGCTGTATTCTAGAATGATATCTGAAATACAGGAGATGAGCAATGGAAAAATCATGATGACGGGAAAGATGGAATCTGAAATGAAAGCAAGGTATTCTCAACTCTTTGAAATACCAAGTACATAAATTTCGAGGACAAAATTTCATAAGGAGGGGAGATTGTAAGACCCCGAATTTTATGAAATAAAAGTATTCAATTTTTTCTTATAATTACTATTCAGTAAATGGTTAAATTGATAAAAGTTTAAAGTTAAGGGTGATATATGAAAATTTTTTAAAATAAGCAAGTGGTTATAAAATACTCATTGTTATCGGGGAATATTCGTTTGGTCGTGGAATATTCTTCCTATCGGGGAATATTCATACGACGGCGCAGCCTTTTGTGGGCCCCATAACGGAAAGCGATTGGATGAAGAAAACGACAAGTATAAGTTGTTTACAAATAATGGTGTAGTTGTTACCGTTAATACTGTTGGAATACCCGGTGGTTAAAATACAGTAATATGCGTTGTTACACAGTAGCACACGGTATTGCACCAATTATTGATTCTTACGTAAGAAGGCACTACTCAATAATTGTTACGGAATAATTCTTCATTCGATTTTTATTGATTCAATAATTGTTGCGTTTATATTTTATATTACTGTTGTTTTAATCATTGTTACTACACAGTATTTTCCATTATCGAAGCAATAATTCATATTATCTGAATAATATTATTAGATAACATTATTGACAATGTCTAGAAAGTTTTGCCTAAGGAGAGGTTTGGTCACCTAATTGCGCGCCAGTAGGGAGAAATCCTTATTAGAAAGCCCCATCTTTCTTGGGAACTGCTTGGTTGTCATTATTGTGATTCTGTAATATTATTTGTGAATAATTAATTATTGATTTATATGATAAGGAAAATATTCATTTTATGTGGATATAGATGGAGAAAAAATTTTAAAGTGACAATTGTTGAAAATTGATATTTTATCTTTTCTGATAAAATAATATTTTATTATATTATTATAATATTATAATAGTGATATTTTTACAATGAATGTGGGATATATGAGTATATGAGAAGGAAGAGTATTTTTGTTGCAAAAGTTGTTTAAACCATGTTAAACATGTTGGTGGACCCATTTCTTGACTGAAATTTGATTATAGCCTGTAAAATCGTCCGTTTGTGGATTTCGGTCAATTTCTGTTTGGAATTTGGAAAAATTTTCTTCTTCAAAGTTGTAGATAATGAAATTTCCTATAAAAACATGCGAGATTCGAATTATCTGATAAAAGTGCTATTTATTATGAATTATTGAATTTCCGGATTAATTGATTATTATTATTTTTGGAGTTTTAAGTGACTTTTGCATGAAAATCGTTTTTGTTACTTTAATTGAGTGGGTGGCTGATCTCTTGATTCAATTAGTGTGCGTAGTAGGTTTTAGAAAAATAATAATAATATTATTTATTAAATTTTCTACTTTGGTGTTCTAAGCATTTTCCTATAAATAGGGTGTTTAGGATAGAATTGAAAATCACACGGATACTGAAGTTTTCTCTTTATTTCTCTCTCTATATTATCGAGTGTATTCTTGTGAGTATTTTGATATCTTGAGTGTTGCTATACGGTTCAAGTTCGTTCAGTGTTATTCCAGTCAGAAGTACTGCTCTTTGAGGTAAGGGATAGTAAGGGATGTTATTTTATTCAAAAATGATATTATTTCTTCAATATCATTATGCCGAAATATTGGTGGGAATTTTTATCAAATTTGAAACTTTTTATGTGGGGTTACTATTCATAAGTTACTATTCACGAGTTACTATTCATGAGTTACTATTCACAAGTTACTATTCTTGAGTTACTATTCACGAGTTACTATTCACGACGGGTTACTATTCATGAGTTACTATTCATGAGTTACTATTCACGAGTTATTATTCACGAGTTACTATTCACGGGTACTATTCACTACAAAATTGGTTTCTTTTTCTAACCAAATTATAGTTGATTTATGAATATTACTCTGGAGATTAAAACTACATATTGATTATATTGATTTTATTATCATATATAACATTTTTATAACCGTGATGTTGAAATTCTCTTTTACTGGAGTGTAAAGATGGGTAGATTATTGGTATGATCATGACTAGGGTTCTCTTTGGCCAGTAGTGAAAAGTTGAATTCTGACTGGTATGATCATGACCATTGAATTTATAATTGAATATCTTTAGCGTAAGTGCAAAGGTGAATTGATCAACATGGTTATAATTATTGTTTATATAAATTCCGAAATGATTATATATTTCTTTGAGATATTAATATCTTTGGCCTGTAGTGCAAAGATGACCTGTTGTTGAATATCTTTGGCCTATAGTACAAAGATGACATGTTGTTGAATATCTTTGGCCCGTATTGCAAAGATGACCTGTTGTTGAATATCTTTGGCCTATAGTGCAAAGATGACATGTTGTTGAATATCTTTGGCCCGTAGTGCAAAGATGACCTGTTGTTGAATATCTTTGGCCTGTAGTGCAAAGATGAACTGTTGATGAATATCTTTGGCCCGTAGTGCAAAGATGAATTTATTAGTATGATTATGAACAGGAACTGTGATTTGGTATAACCATGATCTTTGATGTTTCAGGTAAAGACAGGTGATGAAAATTATCTTCGTCCTGGATGAGAAGAGAAATTTAGAATCACAATTATGATTATGAGTTATTCATATAATGGTGGAAAGGAACTATTGATTGATGTTACAGGGATAAAACATTGTTGGTGGACTTTTAACGTGGAGAAGATAATAGACTTTATAGTCTATTTGACTCTTCTAATGGATTGCTCGTTTCTCTGCAACTATGGTTGAAAAGTTTTATCATCTACCATATGTTCTAAATCTCTGATTTATTACTGATGAAGACTATTGATAATTTATTTATCTTTAGTTATAATATTCTTTACTGAGCTAGTTGTGCTCACCCTTCTCGTTTCACAATTCCTTTCATGTAATAAGAGTGTAGCTGGGTCGAGCGAGGGTAACAGGAGAATAGAACGGTGGTCTCTAGCTGTGGAGGTTCTCCCTAAATAGTCATTGACTTTACCTTTATGTAAGGTGCCATTGTGACGTGCTATCCAATTTGGTGTCCAGATTCACAGTTGGTATATATTTGCATCCAAACTCACAACATATGTGTTGTTGTATTTTGCACGACAATTGTAGTAATAAAGTTGTAGTTGTTTTCTGTACCATGTATTTTGGCGACTCAGAATGGGTTGGATGGAATGGACCTATTTTGGGGTTGTCACACTACTTGTATGGGGAGAAAGTGGAGATCTATACAGATCATAAAAGCCTCAAATATTTCTTCACCCAAAAGGAACTCAACATGCGGCAACGACGTTGGTTCGAGTTGTTGAAAGATTACGACAATACCATCCAATATCATCCTGGAAAAACAAACGTGGTAGCTGACGAATTAAGTAGAAGATCATATGCGAGTACGAGTGCAATATTGTTAACACAAATGCCCATTTTGTATGACTTGCAAAGGATGGAGATAGAGGTAAAAGCTCCAAGTACCCATGTGATGATATCAAGCATACGAGTTGTAACGACCGAGAAATTCGGATCCTTTGTAAAATACTTTTAATTAATTAAATAATGAATAAAATTATATTATTTGTTATTATTATGTGTTAGTAAGATGAATGTCGTTCTATAACCTAGAAATGTCGGAAAGTTGTAGTATTTTAACTATGTGAAGGAATAAAACTGTTTGAATTTCCAAGACGACAATAAAAGCTTTCCAAGAAAAAACACACTATTCATCAATTTCTGCTCGGGAATTATTTTTGAACTTCCGAGAAATACATAACGATAGAATATCGAGGTGAGATGGATTATGTAATAATAATTCAAGTATGGAAAACGTAATATTTCGCCTGCAGACTTAAATTGAAAACATTAGGAAAATCAAGCGTTAAGAAGTTAATGTAATGATCGTATGATACGTAGGTATTGTACGAGGAAAATGAATACGAGTATGATACGAAGTATTATACGAGTATGTACGAATAATGGAATATTGTATATTATGAATTAGTATACGAGTGAGAATACGAGAATTATACGTATAGTATATGTTATAAGGCTTTTAATTAAATGAAATGGGCTAGTAGGATTGTTTAGTAATTGAATAGTCCAATAGAAGTAATGTGCAAGCTCATGTGTGAGTAATGTTAGAACCCAAGTGGTTATTAATGTAAAGCCCAAAGTAAATTATTGCAAGCCCAAATGAATAAGCTAAACTAATTAAAACTAAGCCCAAGCTATGATCCAATGGGTAAGCTTGATCCATGGGGCAACCCATTGGTGATCTTGGTAACCAAGATAATTAAGTGATGACCAAGAACTTTATGTGGTGGCCAAGCATTTTGTGTAGGGAGCAAGTTTACTTAGGGATTAAGTATGGAATAGTAAGGAGGTTACAAAGGAGGTGGGATTGGCTATTGACCAAAGTGCCCTAACTTAGAGAAGTCTATAAATAGCAAGCTCAAATTTCATTTGTTGGATTATTAACTTTCATCCAACATAATACAACTTAAGTGTTAGAGATAATAAACACATACAAGTTAGACTTTCAATTGTTCCAAGAAGAAGAAAAGCTAGTTTATCAAGGGTAAGACTCTTGTCCTATAATCTTCCATCTCTTCTATGATAGATTGATAGAGAAGTGATGATTCATGTATATTATGAAGTAAAGGAATTGTATAATCAATGGACTTAAGCCGTATAAGTCATGGTTATGTAATTCAAATCTAAATAAGTTATGAACTTATGATGAAAATATAGGAACTTGTCATATGTTTACATGAATATGTTAAAAAGATGTAAGAATTTTGGTTAAAGGACTTAAATTATCATAAGTCATGAGAATTGAAACTATAAGTAGTTTATACTTGGATAAGTTATAAACTCATGAAGAATAAGTCATAACCTAATATGAAAATAAGTTATTATAATATATAGGTTGAAATGTATATATGATGATTAGAATCCATTTGGAACGATGAAAAAATATTAAGAAATGAGGTTATGCTAGAATTCTCACGATTGGACGATAATCGTCGAATTCGTAAAATTCTCAAAATGGAAGTCGGATTTTGTGTTTGAGCTCGGAAACACTGGTTTTCGATGGAGACAAGTCTTATTTGGAATTATAGAGTTGGGGACTCAAAAATGACTGGATTCTGACTTAGAACAAAAAAACAAGCGTTGAACGTTCACGAACGTTTATCGTTTTCGTTAAAAATGAACCAATAGGTGAATTTTGAGTTAACGAAGTCAAAAATATAAAATTATTGAATGAACACGTAGAGTAGGTGATTTGTGAACTATAGGCTCTTGAACGAGCCAATTCGGACTTATAACGAAGAAGTTACGAGCCCGGGAATCCCACAAAGTTGAAAAACTGTACAAGTTTTGTAGTGCGTAGTCAATTTGGCCATGACGCCAACCCAAGGCCAAATAGGTTGGAACCATGGCCACGCCGAAACTTGGTCGAGAGAAGCTGTGACCTCTTCGGAGTTTGGCTCATGAGTATGCCCATTGTATTGAAGTTGGCGCTGCAGTGCGAACAAGGAAGACCCTCTTCGACGAGTCGCCGCCATGGCATGGGTCAAGAAAGGAAAGTAGCCATAGCCAGCACAAGATTAAGGTTTTGTTAGTAAAGAAAGTTTATAAGTAAAGAAGGAAAGTAAGACTGATTAGTAATGAACTGCTACTTAATGTAACATCGGTAAGTCATGGTTAAACCTTAAATATAATCACTTAGGTTTGAAGAAAGTTAATTGCATGTTAACGTAAGAATGATATAACGGAACGCCAAAACCAATAATAACAAATCTAAGTTATAATTAGATTGAGAAGAAGGGTAAGATTCGTTAGGAACCATGTATATTTATTCATGACCTAATGTGTATGTGATGTTATCATCTACTGTAGAGATCTTAAGGACTTAAAGTGCACGTGTAATAACAGTAACAGACGTTAAAGGCAAGTGTTCTAACCCTTGTTTCAGTTTAATCTGGACAAGCTTTGTGATTCATGTATTCTTACGCATGAACTAATATCTGAAGAAGTCAAAACCAGTTCTTTCGGATAGACTTACGATATGTTGGATTTCTTATAATCTATCAAAGTATTGTCAATGTTTTACCAAACTATATGGGCGTGGTTTTCAAATGAAGACTGAGTATGCTAAATTGTTTTATCGTCAAACGACAGGCATGTGAGGCTGCCACAACTTAAACGTACATACGTTTAAGGAATGTAGTGTTGATCAACATAGAGTACTATAGGTTGGTCAACTAGACGTGCTCGTATGCTATGCTAGACTTACAGACTTAGTGTCGGGATGTCATTTTCAAAGAACTTATGAAATGCTCATGGTCTTGGACCGGAATTGATGTTTTACTGAATATTGTCATTGTAAAACGTTTTGAATGAAAAGAAGTGTTATTTTGAGTTATAGATAGTACTTCGTAACTATTGTTCAGTTAGTGAAGATATATGATTCCTATGTTTCAAGCATGTTATTTTAATTAGAATTGTTATACTTGCTGAGCTAGTTAGGCTCACTCTTACTTGAACCATATGAATGCAACTAAGACCGAACGGACCGAAGGATCCGGCAAGGATAAAGGGAAGGCTAAGGCGAACCCGTAGAGTACTTATGTAATAGTATAGGTTTGTAATGATAATATTTGATATTATGACAAAAACAATGTAACGGTTATAAAGAACCTGGGGAATGGTAATATTATTTCAGAATATATATAAGACATATTCGTTCTTTTGAGGAATTTTAATTGAATGTTTGTTTGAAATGTAGCACCGTGTAGCACCATCTATCGAGTTGGAAGATACCTGGATTTGGGGGCGTCACACGAGTAGAACCAACTTTAATCGATAAAGATAAAACTGCTCAAGATACGGATCTGGAGCTAATGCATATGAAGAAGAAAGTGCAAGAAGGTGTTATTCCAGAAGCAAGGATCGATGAAGAAGGAATACTTCGATTCAACTCCAGACTTTGCGTTCCTAACGATTCTGACTTAAAGCATAGAATCATGATGGAGGCACACAATACACCATTTGTAATCCATCTTGGGAGTACCAAAATGTATCATGATCTTCGACATACATTTTGGTGGAACAGTATGAAGAGAGAGATCGCGAAGTTTATCTCGAGGTGTTTAACTTATCAACGTGTAAAGGCGAAACATCAAGTGCCAAAGGGTCCATTGCAACCACTTAAGATTTCAAAATGGAAGTGGGAACACATTACTATGGATTTTGTTACGGGTCCTCCCAAGGTTTCTCAAGGCATTGATGCGATTTGGGTTATTGTTGATAGATTAACCAAGTCTGCTCATTTCTTGTCTATACGGGAGACTTATTCCCTTGAACACCTTACTCGTATGTACGTGAATGAGATTGTGAGATTGCATGGCATACCAGTATCCATAGTTTTGGATCGTAACCCAAGATTCACTTCACGATTTTGGGTTAGCTTACGACTATAGAGCGCAGATTCTGATTCGATTTCGGCATACCATCCTCAAACGGACGGGTAATCAGAGAGGACTATTCAAACTCTTGAAGATCTATTAAGACTATGTGTCCTAGATTTCAAAGGGAGTTGGGATAAGTACCTACCATTGGTGGAATTCTCCTACAACAACAATTATCAGGCAAGTATAGGTGTGGCTCCATTTGAAGCATTGTATGGATTTAAAGTGTCGCTCTCGAAAGATCTTTGGAATGAGGTGGGAGAAGCAACATTGTTGGGACCAGAATTGGTACGCATAACTACAGAAAAGATCCAAATGATTCGATAACGTATACAAACGTCACAGGATCGACAAAAGAATTATGCAGATCTTCATCGAAAGAACGTGAAATTTAATATTGGGGATCATGTATTGTTACATATTGCTCCATGGAAGGGAGTTACAAGATTTGGGAAGAGAGAAAAACTCAATCAAAGATTTGTTGGTCCATTATTAGATTCTTGACCGAATAGGAAATGTGGCATATAGACTCGCATTACCTCCAAGCATGCCTCGTGTTCATAATATTTTTCATATATCTATGTTTCGTAAATATGAGAAAGACCCGAACCACATTATTGAGTTAGAACTAGACGAGATAGCCGAAGATTTAACGTACGAGGAGGTACCTATTAAGATTTTGGATAGGAAAGAGCATGTCCTACGCACCAAGGTTATACCATAAGTTAAGTTTTTTTGGAGAAACCATGCTATTGAAGAAATGACCTGAGAGTTGGAATCAAAAATGAAAGCGAGGTGTCCTCACCTTTTCAAAACACCAGGTACGTACGTCAATTTCGAGGATGAAATTTCATAAAGAGGGGAAGTTGTAAGACCCCAACTTTTTAATAAATAAAATTGAATTTCCTCTATTCATTATCTTGAAATAATAAGGTGATAATTTGATATAACTTTGGTTATGGGTGAAATGTGCAAATTTTGCAAAATAAGCAAGTGGTTATAAAATATTCATTGTTGTCGGGGAATATTCGTTTGGTCGTGGAATATTCTTGCTGTCGGGGAATATTCGTATGACGACGCATCTATTTTTGGGCCCCATAATAGAAAATGGTCGGATGAAGAAAACGACAAGTTTGAGTTTTTATAAATAATGGCGTAGTTGTTACCGTTAACACTGTTAGACTAGCTGTTAGGTAAAATCTAATTACGCACAGCACGCAAGTATACGTGGTCAACAAGTAATATAATAGTAAGTAGAGTATCGTTCCCTCAGAGACTTAGCAAGATATTAACGTCACAATTACCAATTTCTTATTAATCCTAATTTTATTAAACCAATCAAATTCCAGTTTATAGTAAAAATAGTAAAGATATTAAAACCAAAGAAAAATCAACAAACCCTAAAAACTGAATTTTCAAATAAATATTGGATAATTAGGCTTACAACTTCACTCTAAGCATCACTCTGAGTATTATACCTTATTCCAGTTTAATTCACTATCCTAGTTTATTAATCAAGAACACGTATGTAGAACTAGCCACCTCTCGATGCACTAATACCGTATTAACCCAAATCCACAATTAAGATAGAATTAAGTTAAACACCTTAATTAACTAACGCACTATATCTCTATGTGAATTACAATTAAAGAAGGTTGAAGTTCAAGTACTTTATCAGATTACATGCGATGTCAAGCATATCTCTACCCTAACATTCATTAAGATTCTGTTCATTCACAAAAGTCAAGAACACATGCTATATTAATTAAGTCTGGACTCATTTTTCATCTCTCGAGTTCATACAAATCCACAAAGAGTTATTGATCAGGCAATTCATAAATTCATGCTCAAATTAATATAGATAAAATGGATAATAGCTTATTAAACTGAAATCAAAGATTACATAACCATCGTTCCACTTAAAGATCCGTCTTAAGCCTAAAAAGTAAATAGTTCATAATAAATGAAAGAATAACTGAATAAATTAAAGATAACATCTTATCAACTACAAATATAAAACGAAAGTAGAAGAATAACGCAGAAAACCCTTCACTGTCGCCTTTATCCGTAATCGATATGATCGTTCTTAAAAATCTTCACTTCGTTGCTCAATATGAAAATTTATAATTAATCTTCGTTAAATGCCTTGTATATCGATGGTTTTGTTATTTGTCGAGCACTATATATCCACCCTAGAGTTCTGGCCGAAATCCCATGTAAAATAGAGTCCCAAAGCCATCCAAGTTCCACTATCCATGTTCCAGCAGTATTCAAAGCAAAATAGGAGAGTCAAGATTCGGGACCCGCCGCCCAAGCGGGGGTAGTTGTATAGGAATAGCCCGCCCCGGCTGGCTTAGACCATGTCACGCATAGCTAAAGACCCCCCGCTCCGGCGGGGGTGTAAAGGGAAAATAGGCCCGCCCCGGCGGGGGTGTAAAGGGAAAATAGGCCTGCCCCGGTGGGGGTAGGGCATTTTGACTGAGCTTTGTTTTCTCCTTTCTAGCTATCATCTTGCTACTTTATGGCCACCAAATCACTCCTTTTATGCTCAAACACCACACCTACACATCAACCAACAGTAAATAAGTAAAATCGAACATAAAGATGAGAAATTCACACCGATTAAGCTTGGATTAGGAACCGATTCGTGGTTATAAAATTCACTTATCAAAATCCCCCAAACTTAAAATGTGCTAGTCCTCAACCACATGCAATCAAACAAACTATCACTACAAAAAAATGGGCCTTCAACAACAACCAATTTTTGTTGCTAAAGGTGCCAAATTTACATTCTGAAAAGGGTTTTGCAACGACTTTCTTTGTCGTTGTATCTTTTCGTTCTTGAATGAGCGTTGCTAATTGTTCTGCAACGAACACTTTTTTTCATTTCCAAAAGTACTACATTTTGCAACGAAATTAGGCTTTCGTACAGAGACATCAATCCTTTAGCAACAAAATGTATTGTTGCAGAATAATTAAAATTTCGTTGCTAAAAACTTCATTTCGTTGCAAAAGCCTGCTAATTGGCAATGAAATGAACTCTTTTTTTTTTTGCAACGACCATGCATTTTCGTTACAATTGACACCATTTTGCAACGATATTTTTCGTTGCAGTAAATTATGAAAATTGTTGCCTAAGCTTGCTTTCGTTGCGGAATGTAAACTTTTTAGCAACGATTTTTGTTGCTGATTATATTATTTGGCAACGACATTATGCTGAATCAGCAATGAAAATGTTTGTTGCTGGTTATTTTTCAATAGCAACGAAAGTCGTCGATTAGCAACGACATTATATGTTGTCGTTTCTTTATATGCACAACAAAAATTGATATGATTTACAACGATAAAAAATGTTGCCTTTTATGTTAGTATTAGCAACAATATCCTCTCCATTGTTATTAGGTTACTTTTTTGTTGCCAAATATTACATTTTTAATGTCATTAGCAACGAAAATTTGTTGCTAAATGTATAAAAAATTGTTGCTATATTAAAACTTGTTCAATGCTTTGGTAACGAATTATATTGTTGCCAAATCAAAATTTGACATTCTTCTTGTGTACCTGTCTGGCTCAATATCCCCATAGCAAATAATGAAAAAAATACAAAAAACTAAAATATTATTAACTTAATAAAATCATCCACTACATAATCATTCATTATCTTTATAATTAACCATCTAAAACTATCACAGTTCTTCAATCAAAGTATATATCTACATATATAGAGAGAGTACACTTCATAATTTCGTCACTTGTCTTTTGTAAACGTAGCACGAAAATTTGATACCCGGTATTGTAAGTGTAAGACCCCAAATTATTAATAAATGAAATTTAATTTCCTCTATTTATCATTTTGAAATAGTAAGGGTTGATTTGATTAATGTGGTTAGTTATGGGTAAAATGCGCAAATATTACAAATAAGCAAGTGTTATAAAATACTCATTGTTGTCGGAGAATATTCATTTGGTCGTGGAATATTCTTCTTTGTCGTGAATATTCATACGACGGCGCGACCTTTTATGTGGGCCCCATATAAAAAAGATTGGATGATGAAGAGCACGACAAGTATAACTTGTTTATAAATAACGGCGTAGTTGTTACCGTTAACACTATTGGAATACCCGGTGGTTAAAACACGATGTCTGGCGTTGTTGCACAAGAAGTAGCACCGGTATTGCACCAATTATTTATTCTTACGTAAAAGGCACTACTCAATAATTGTTACGATGAATTCTTTATTCGATATTTTATTTTATTGATTCAATAATTGTTGCGTTGATATTTTATATTCTTTTGTTGTTTGATAATTGTCACTACACGGTATTTTCCATTATCGAAGCAATAATTCATATTATCTGAATAATATTATTAGAAAATATTATTGGCAATGTCTAGAAAGTTACATCTAAGGAGAGGTTTGGTCACCTAATTGCGGCAAGAAGGAGAAATTCTTATTGAAAGCCCCTCTTTCCTGGAACTACCAGGTTGCCATTCTTTGTGATTCTGTAATATATTATTTGTGAATAATTAATTATTAATTTATATGATGAGGAAAATATTGATTTTATGTGGTTATAGATGGAGAAAATTTTTAAAGTGACAATTGTTAAAAATTGATATTTTATCTTTTCTGATAAAATAATATTTTATTATATTATATAATAATGATGATATTTTTTACAGTGAATGTGTGATATATGAGTATATGAGGAGGAAGAGTATTTTTGTTGCAAAAGTTGTTTAAAATATGTTAAACATGTTTGTGGGCCCATTTCTTGACTAAAATTTGATTATAACCTGTAAAATCGCCCGTTTATGGATTTCGGTCAATTTATGTTTGGAATTTAGAAAAACTTTCTTCTGCAAAGTTGTAGAGAATTGAATTTCCTATAAGAAGTTGCAAGATTCAAATTTTCTGATAAAAGGGCTATTTATTATGAATTATTGAAGTTACGAAGTTCCGAAATAATTTATTTTTGGAAGTTTTAATTATTTTAATTAAGAAAAACATTTTTTTAATTTTTTGTGAGTTGGTGGCTGATGATTGGCTCTGGTGTAGTGTGCGTAGGAAAATTTAATATATATATATATATATATATATATATTAATATTTTATTAACTTTTCTGCTTTGGTGTTCTAAGCATTTTCCTATAAATAGGGTGCTTAGGTTAGAATTGAAAATCACACCAGAAACTAAAGATTTCTCTCTCTTTCTCTCTCTATAATATCGAGCGTATTTTGTGAGTATTTTAGTACTTTGAATATTGCTATACGGTGCAAGTTCTTTCAGCACTATATCCAGTATTCCAGTCAGAAGTACTATTCTTTCTGAGGTAAGAGAGATTATTTTTTTCATAAATGATATTATTTTTTCAATATCATTATGCCGAAATATTGATTTGAACTTTTTATCAAATTTTGAACTTTTTCATGTCGGGGTTACTATTCATGAGTTACTATTCATGAGTTACTATTCACGAGTTACTATTCACGAGTACTATTCATGAAGCATGATGATATTTTTGTGAAATTTCTATCTTTTGGTGTCGAGTTACTATTCACGTATACGGCACTATTCACGTGATACGACACTATTCACGAATTACGACACTATTCACAGAAAAATTAAATTTTCTTTTCTATGTCCAAGATTGTCTGTTATAGTTCCTATCTTTGATTGGATCTATGTTTTGATCTTCATTCTTGAATTTTACTCCACTTTGGTTATTTATGAAGTATTTTTCGAACTTGGGTTATTTAAAGTATGAATCCTTAATACTTGTTCTTTTGTTTCACTGGATTCGTTTTCTTTAAAATATTTTTCATCATCCTCACGGTCTAAATGATGATATTCTTGAATATCTTTGGCCCGTAGTGCAAAGATGAATGATTTTGATGAATATCTTTGGCTTTTGTAGTGTAAAGATGAGCAGTGTTTTAGATAAACATGACCAATCGATGAATATCTTTGGCACATAGTGCAAAGATGAATATTTGATTCGGATATATATTGATTGATGTTACAGGATAAAAGATAGACGATGAACTTTTATTCATATATAGAAGATAGTTGATTTCATTTTCTACTTAACTCTTCAAATGAATTATTATTTCCGCTGCGAGTATTGATTTAAAACTTGTTGTCTATTGTATTCTATTAGATTTTTCCTGTTGAAGACTAACGATAATTTGTTACAGATTATCTTAGTCATAATGTTCTTTACTGGGCTAGTTGAGCTCACCCTTTTCCTTTTTGTTCCATTTTTCTTCTCAGGAGGCGAGAATGTAGCGAGTACTAGTCGGGGTATGGAATAATGGTTCTAGAAGTTATTAGTAGTCCTCACCATTTTTGTAAAATAATGTATCAATAATTGAAATGAGGACTTATTTGAGTGTGGATATTGTCTAGATGATAATATTTGTATTTAAACTCACAGTTTTTATGTTGTATTAATAAAGTTGTAGTTGTTTCTGTACCATGTATTTTGACGACTCAGAATGGGTGTTGTATACCTGTTTTGGGGGCGTCACAGTAAGGCAGGTCGTAGAAGCAGTCTTCCTGCACATATTCAAAAATAATAGATGCTCTAAGAAGGAATAAGTTGACTCCAAAGTCGAGCCAAAAGTTAAACCAACAAGAATGAAAAGGACTTGCATAGCTTGCAATTGTAGCTTTTTACATCATTATGGAAAAGTGCATAAACCAATAAAATAATTACCTTAGAACCAAATAAAAAAATTGAGTTTGAAAAAAAGTCGTATTATATATATATATATAGAGAGAGAGAGATTCATAGTGATCTAAAGAACAACTTAATTACCCAAATCATAGTATAGACTAAAATCCAAGGGGAGAGTAGATGGCCCCAAGTATCAGATGGCACACAAAATTCATATACATGTCAACGTAGTTACAATGGATCAACTATGAAAGAGTTCCACATTCAACAAAGCTAAACAATTATACATCTGCAAGAATTTTAGTGCCCCAAGCCATCTTACACTAATATTATATCAGTTTAAGGATTGAAATCCAAACTCGATTGAGAATAAGAACTCACCAGAAATACTAATTACATCCATATCCGGGAAATCACTTTGAAGGAACTCCAACACATTCTGAACACCCTTGGACACCATGTTCATTCCCATAGAATCACCAGTGTTGTAATTAAATCTGATGTATAGATTTCGCCATTAAGCATTGAATAGTTTGCAGCCTACCAAATCTTCTAGATCTACAAGCAGAATAAGTTGCTAGATAATACAAGATTCAGGTGGAAAATGCCACATCAATATAGTTAAATAATAAATTAGATCATATTCTCCAAAACATGAACAATAAATTATTTCACATGAGTAACATCATTAAAATAAAACATTAAGGGAGAAAGAGCGTATCAATTCCTGTATCTATTCTCAGGGTATTATTTACCTCGGTGTAGTTAGGCGTTAAAAATTAAAGCGCAGCAATACAGCAACATGATTTCCATTCATGTCCTTTATCATAGTAACTATTCCGAGCTTTAGTGCGAAAACAATAATGGAGAACTGCTCTGGAGTCTTCGAGGTTTCAATAACCTTCCGGCGACTCTAGTCCCCTTTAAGATATACTAGTAAGTGGATGTTTCAAAGTACTAAATTCTTGATAACAAAGGGAAAGGAACAAAGAGATCTTGAGAAGGAGAGAAAGTAAACCCGTGCATTTCGCATGAAATTATAACAAGATCTCCAACTTTTCTGGTAATGGAATGAAGTATCTGCATCTGCTGATCCTCGTTACATACTTCAAGAAGCTTTTGGACAAAGGGAGAAAACATTACACCAAATGCATTGTTAATACCATTCTAGGAAAAAAGATTGAATTACCGTATTTGATACAATAGTCTCAAACACAAGGAAGAGAAGTATATTCATATTACTAGTATCCACCAACTTATGCCAGGTTTTATCAAGAACAAAAAAAATGCCAAGAATGAGGTACCATAAAAGCCTGATTAGAATGTTGATAATGATCGTAGTTGGGAGTTGAAAGTAATTGCAATATAGTTGCTATTTTAGTTGATCAGATGCAATTGAAAAGCTGTTTTAGCTGGCCATTGATAAAGCTGTTTAAATGTTGCAATGGATGAACTCATCATCTGTAATTGCTGACAATATAAATCAAGCAATGTCTTACGAATATAACCGAGAAAACTTCAAGGTCAAGAAAAAAAGGATAACCAATCAAAAATATGTTACTCGTTGCTATCAAAGGATCCAATAACTTACCCTCTCCACAGTTATGTATCGGCCTTCCAGAATTGATTGATTCAGGTGCTTAATGCAGCGGTTGGCATTGTTATAAGCAAAACCACGAGAGAATAAAAGTTCTTATTATTTTATGTAATCTCAAGTTAAATATTTACTTATATTAAATAATCTTTTTTTATAATAATTTATGCGTAATATCCTTAGTATTAAATGTCATATTTTTATTATTTATATAATATCACTAGTCATGTATAGAAAAATATACAATTAGTTGAGAATTTAAATATGAATAATTTTATCATTTAACATTTTTTTTAAAATTCGTATAAAATCAATTATCACTTTCATTCTCGGAGTGAGGGAGTACTTGTAAGTATATCTTACTTCTATTTAGAAAGAGGAAACATTGGGAAGCATAGATATTACTCATTCGCCCCTCATTTGCTCATGTGCTACACTATCTATCGCTACAAGTTATAGTGGAAGTTTAGTTAACTAATAAATTAGATTGGCGGTAGTTTTTTTTTTTTTTTTTAATATTATTATTATTATTATTATTATTATTATTATTATTATTATTATTATTCACGAGTTACTATTCACGAGTACTATTCATGAAGCATGATGATGTTTTTTGTGAAATTTCTATCTTTTGGTGTCGGAGTTACTATTCACGTATACGACACTATTCACGTATATGGCACTATTCACGAATACGACACTATCCACAAAAAAATTAAATTTTCTTTTCTATGTCCAAGATTGTCTGTTATAATTTCTATCTTTGATTGGATCTATGTTTTGGTCTTCATTCTTGAATTTTACTCCACTCTGGTTATTTATGAAGTATTTTTGAACTTGGATTGTTTAAAGTACGAATCCTTAATATTTGTTCTTTTATTTCACTGGATTCATTTTCTTTAAAATATTTTTCATCATCCTCAGTCCTAAATGATGATATAACTGAATATCTTTGGCCTGTAGTGCAAAGATGAATGATTTTATAATGAATATCTTTGGCCCGTAGTGCAAAGATGAACAGGTGTTTAGATGAACATGACCAACTGACGAATATCTTTGGCCCGTAGTGCAAAGATGACTATTTGATTCAAGATGTATATTGATTGATGTTACAGGAATAAAATATAGATGATGGACTTTTAAATTCATATATAGAAGATAGTAGATTGCATTCTCTACTTAACTCTTCTAATGAATTGTTGTTTCCGCTGCAGTTGTTGATCTAAAACTTGTTGTCTATTGTATTCTATCAGATTTTTCCCTGTTGAAGACTAAGGATAATTTGTTGTATATTATATTAGTCATAATATTCTTTACTGGGCTAGTTGAACTCACCCTTTTCCTTTTTGTTCCATTTTTCTTCTCAGGAGGCGAGAATATAGCGGGAACTAGTTGGGGTGTGGAGTGATGGTTCAAGATAGTTGTTTTAGTAGTCCTCACCATTTTGTAATATAGTGTATCAATAATTGTAATGAGGACTTATTTGAGTGTGGATATTGTCTAGAAGACAATATTTGTATTTAAACTCAAAGTTTATGTGTTGTCGTATTTTGCACGACAATTGTATTAATGAAGTTGTAGTTGTTTCTGTACCATGTATTTAGCGACTCAGAATGGGTTGTGTAAGACCGTAACTTTTATAAATAAAGATGAATTTTCTATAAATATTATTTTTGAATATTATGGAATAAATTTGATATAATGTTATAGTTGTGGGTAATATTTATAAATTTTGCAAAGTAAGCAAGTTGTTATAAAATATTCGTTTGGTCGGGGAATATTCTTTTTTGTCGAGGAATATTAGACGACGACTCAATCATTAGTGGACCCCACAATGGAAGTATTGTAAGTAGTTAAGCGACAAAATTATCTTTCTATAAAAATAACGGTAGGAGGTGTTACTGCGTTAAAAGCGTTGAACTACCCGATAGTAAAAGTAAAGAATACGATGTCTGGCGTGGTTGCGTAGTAGCACAGGTATTGATTATTGATGCTCACATGAGAAGTCGCTCAAATATACTCAATTATTGCTCTGATAATTCTTTGCATCATATCTCTTATATTATTGATTCAATTATTGTCACAGATTATCATCAGATAATATGTTATATTATTAAATCAATAATTGAGACGACAAGTTATAAATGATTAATAATTGTTGAAAGATTAAATATGTGTTGATTAAAAATAAAATGATTTGTGGTAATATTTATTCAATCCTTGATGTATATAAAGAGTCTGTTATGAGGCGTTTGTGGTAAGTTTGGTTATTTTATGGGGGGCCATATGTCATCATCTAAGAGTCTCTTCATTCGATAGTAATTACCTTCGTCGATAGTAATTACCTTTACCGACCATCAAACCACTTGTCGTTTCACATTACAAAGTCCGAACAAATTGTCGTTTCACATTACAAAGCGTCAAACCACTTTTCTTTTCACATCACTGGTCATTCAAGCCACTTGCCTTTTCACATGGCAAGTGCTAAGCTAGAAATCTTCTATAAATAGAGGCCCGATGCTTCTTCATTATTTTTCACGAATTCATTCAAGCTATAGAGAGAAAGTATAGAGAGAATAAGAGAGAAAGAAGAAGAGTATTCTTCTTACACTACTGCGAGATTCAATCTCCTACTAAAGTAAGGGGTGCAATTCTTTCTTATTCATGAAGAGAACTGTTGTTATTCCATTGCTTATTATTACATTGGAATAACTTTTGTATCTGCTTAATTTACCTATACATGGTGACATTCTTCTTATTATTCTCATTGGAACATCCTCGTCATGTGTGTATTTTACACCTGGACTGGTTCCATCTTTATTATTATTCCGTTGGAACATCCTGCATGCATGTGTTTTACACCTGACTGGTTCCGCTCTTTATTATTATTCTATTGGAACA
Organism: Panax quinquefolius; assembly: GCA_020205615.1. Classification (NCBI taxonomy): domain Eukaryota; kingdom Viridiplantae; phylum Streptophyta; class Magnoliopsida; order Apiales; family Araliaceae; genus Panax; species Panax quinquefolius. The sequence goes on from CM035166.1 coordinate 23,055,714, forward strand.
TCATATCATGTGTTTTACGCCGGACTGATTCTATTCTTTATTATTCTTTGGAATATCACGTCTGCATGCGTTTTCACTGGGGACCAGTTCCATTATTTATTATTCATTGGAATAACTTTTGCATGTCTGATTACTATCGCATACATGGTGATTTCTTTTGTTATTCCATTCTTTATTATACTCGGTTGGTTAAAACTTTGACTTCATACTCCATGAAATTAGTGGAAAATCCTTGATATTTGTGCTTCATCCAAAGATCCTTTCATGGAAATATTCTTCTAAGTATTCTTGAATTTTACTCTACAAAGCGATGATCATGTTGATATTTGGATGTTATTGGTTCCTCGATAAATTAATTCTTGAACTTGTTTTATTGAATTCTTATATCATTGTCATCATCCTCATGTTTATATTATGTTGAAAGTCATCTCATGGCACGTAGTGCATAGATGGACTTGGTATGATTATAACCGAGGATTATTTGGTGTAATCATGACCGTAATGTTACAAATGATGTGGTAAAAATCCTCATTGGCCCGTAGTGCATTGATGGACAGTTGTTGGCATGATCATGACCATTAATGAATACACAAATATTCTTGGCCCGTAGTGCATGGATAATTGTGGTCGTGATACTAAAGAATATCCTTGGCCGTAGTGCAGGGGTGATTCGATGATGTGAAATATTTATTAAGCTGAGTCTCAGCTATAACAGTGATGAAAAACCTTTTAAATCATAAAAGATAGTAGATTTTATTTTCTACTTGACTCTTTTAATGGATTGTTGGTTCCGCTGCAGTTAAACTTGATGTTTATTATATTTTATCAGTTTAACATCAAGTTAGGCTAATGATAATTTATTACGCATTATCTTAGTCATAATATTTCTTCTTGGGCTAGTTGAGCTCACCCTTTCTCTTTCTTTCCGTTATTCTCTTGAAATGAGAATATAGTTTGGGACGAGTCGGGGAACGGAGTAATGGTCCAGAGGATAGCATTAGTAGTCCTCACTATTCTGTGAAATAGTGTGATAATAATTGTAATGAGGACCCCTTTTGAGTTTGTATAATCTCTAGTAGACAATATTTGTATTCAAACTCCCAGTTTATGTTTTGTCGTATTGTACACGACAGTTGTATTAGTAAGTTGTATTTGAATTTTGTACCATGTATCTGGCGACCCAAGATGGGTAATGTATACCTAATTTTGGGGGAGTCACAGGTTGGATGGAATGGACCTATTTTGGGGGCGTCACAGTTGGTATCAGAGCTTAGGGATATGATCTCTGGCGGAGATCAGGGAATAGAACTAGGAGAGGAGAGACGAGTAAATCCTTCGCTAGTGTGTCCTACCTAAGCTTATTTTTTGGTCGGTTATAATATAGGGGTATTATGTGATTTGTTAATTTGTTAAATTAACCCTTATTTTATGGAAGTATTTGAGAATGTCGACTGAGAATGTTAACAGTGGAGTAAATGAGACCATGGAGACACCTTTGCTCACCAACGAGGAGAACGTGCAACAGGCTGGAAATGTTCCTCCTGTGAACAACACCATTGAGCAGATGATGAACGATGGTATGTTTAGGAACTTTCTAGAATTCATGCAAAACCAAACGAGAAAGACTACTGTTCAAAATGCAGGTGGAAACACTGGCAACTCACGGATGGTCATCGCTAAGCAGTTTAAGGAGTTAGGACCGCCAGAGTTTTTGGGAAAGCCAGAACCACTTACGGCAGAGACGTGGATAAAGCAGATCACTAAGATATTTGATGTCTTGGGATGCTCAGAGGAGCAAAAGGTTCCTTTCGCAACTTTCATGTTACGAGGAGAGGCGATTATTGGTGGGAATCAGAAAGCGTACTCACTTTCTACCGCACCAAGATGTCTTGGGAGAAGTTTCAAGAATTATTCAACGACAAGTACTTTCCCGAAAGTATTCGTCACATGAAGGAGGTAGAGTTCATCAAGCTGGAGCAAAACAATATGAACGTGTCGCAAAGATCTGAAAAGCTAAGTTTGCCGAGTTGTCCCGATTTGCATCCCATTTGGTTGATAATGAGGAGAGAATGACGCGAATATTTCTGCGAGGTTTAAAACCCAAAATACGTCAATACTTCATTTCTCACAAACTTTGTTTATATTCAGATGTTGTAAATAGGGCTCAGTTATTGGAGCGCGATAATGAGTCGGCTCAACTGAAGAATAATGACCAACAACTCGATGATAATCGTATGGTGGTTGGCGGCCATCTAACAATGATAACCATCGTGGAGGAAATTATCATGCCGAAATGGTAACCACTTGATGGTAATCATGGCCAATGTAATAGAAGAAATAACTCAAGTGGAAATTTCAAGAAGAAAGATTTAACGATGACGGGAAGATGTCGGCGGCAGCAAGACAAAGACCAAAGAACGAATTTTAGAGGAGGAGAAAGACGGTCGGTTAGATCTTTACGAGATCACGGAGAAGAGGGACACATAAGTCCAAATTGTTCACAACCTTTCAAGGTATGTTATAATTGTGAAAAAGAAGGTCATATCGCTCGAGATTGTACGGTAGCGAAACCCACCAAATGGGGATGGTAACTCCAAAGGCTGTCCCGGACAAGTCAAAGTCAATCTGGTTCTGGAAGAGCATTTTTCGTGATCGTCGAAATCGAGGAACCCGAACGAAGTTAGCACGGGTTAGTTAATTATAAATTCTTGTGAAGTCTATACCTTATTAGATACCGGTTATACCCATTCTTTTATCTCTCCTGCTTATACTCAACGTTTAAACTTGACTCCGGAGAAATTAGACTTTGATTTATCTGTGTAGACTCCGTTAGGAGAAACTTTCATCACATCCACTGTTTATAAATCTTGCTTGATTCAAGTTGGCACTATCACATTACCTGTTGATCTTATATCTTTAAAAATTCTTGCATTTGATGTGACCTTAGGGATTGATTAGTCAACCACTCATCATGCCAAAATTGATTGCTTTTGTAAGGTTGTTAGTTTTCATATTCTTAAGCAACCTGTTATTCGAATTTAAGCAACAAAACCATTGAAGTCAAACTCTTTTATATCAAGCTGTAAAGTCATTCGTTTATTGAAAAACGGATGTCAAGTTTTCTTAGCCATGTTATGGACTTGAACAAAAATACGTCGATTTGAATGATATTTACATTGTTAGTAAATTTCACGATGTATTTCTGAAGAATTTCTTGGCTTACTCCCAAAGTGTGATATTGAATTTTGTATCGACTTTGAACCCTTAGATAAAACCCATTTCTAAAATCTCATGGCTCTATTGAACTTCGAGAGTAAAAAATTCAATTTAGAGAAGTTTGTACCGAGCCTTTATCTGGTGACTTCCTTTGTGGAATGCAAAAGCGATCTCTCTCCGTAGGGGACGCCATATTCGTGCGATAGTAAACTGATAGGTGTCATTGTGACGTGCTATCCAAGGTTGGGATATGAGTCACAGTTGAGAATAACCTAAGTTGGTAATCGAAATACGTAGCTTTCTAAGCTTAGTTGGTTATTATCGGAGATTCATTGAAGGATATTCTCGAATCGCTATTCCATTAACGCAGCTGACTCGTAGAGATACAAAATTCGAATGGAGCAAGGAATGTGGGAAGAGCTTTGAAGAACTCAATAGGAGACTCATTTCTGCACATGTTCTGACCATACCATCCTGGAAATGTGAACGTGGTAGCTGACGTATTGAGTAAAAGATCATATACGAGTACGAATACGATATTGTCAAAGACCCATTTCATATAACTTACAAATGATAGATATAGAGTTAAAGACTCTAGGGACTCACGTGATGATATACAAGTAGAACTGACTTTAATAGATAAAGTTAAAACCGTTCAAGCTACACACCGAAGCTGATGAATATGAAGAAGGAGGTACAAGAAGCTGTTATTCCAAAAGCAAGAATTGGCGATGTGAGGAAAGCTCAAACCTTCGATTTATTGGTCTATTTGAAATCCTCGATCGAGTAGGAACTATGGCCTATAGACTCGTTTTACCGCCAAGTATGACACGTGTTCATAACGTTTTTCACGTATCGAAGTTACGAAATTATGTGGACGACCCAAACCACGTCATTGAGTTAGAACTGGACGAGATAGTCAAAGACCTAACGTACGAGGAGGTACCTATCAAGATTTTTGATAGGAAGGAGCATGTCCTACGCACAAAGGTCATACCACAAGTCAAAGTTTTGTGGAGGAACCATGCTATTGAAGAAATGACCTGGGAGTTGGAAACGGAAATGAAAGCGAGGTATCCTCATCTTTTCGAAACACCAGGTACGTACGTCAATTTTGAGGATGAAATTTCATAAGGAGGGGAGGTTGTAAGACCCCGAATTTTTTTTAATAAAATGGAATTTCCTCTATTTATTATTTTGAAATAGTAAGGGTTGAATTGATTAATGTGGTTAGTTATGAGTAAAATGCGCGAATATTTTAAAATAAACAGGTGGTTATAAAATATTCATTGTTGTCGGGGAATATTCGTTTGGTCGTGGAATATTCTCATTGTCGAGAATTTTCGATGCTACTCACGGTAGCGATCTTTTTGTGGTCCCCATAACTTGAGCGATTGGATGAAGAAAAGACAAGTATGAGTTGTTTATAAATAACGGTGTAGTTATTACTTATCTTTGTTGGAATACCCGTGGTTAAAATACCGTGTCTGGCGTTGTTGCAGACAAGAAGCACGATATTGCACCAATTATTGATTCTTTCGTGAAAGGCATTACTCAATAATTGTTACAGATGAGTTACTATTCAATTATTTTACTTTATTGATTCAATAATTCTGCGTTGATATTTTATATTACTTTTTCTTTCAATAATTGTCACTACACAATTATTTTCCATTATCGAAGCAATAATTCATATTATCTGAATAATATTATTAGAAAACATTATTGGCAATGTCTAGAAAGTTACATCTAAGGAGAGGTTTGGTCACCTAATTGCGCGCCAATGAGAGAAATTCTTATTAGAAAGCCCCTCTTTCACGAGGAGCGAATTTGGTTGTCGATCTTGTGATTATTCTCGTATTATTATTTGTAAATAATTAATTATTGATTTATATGATGAGGAAATATTGATTTTATGTGGATATAGATGGAGAAAATTTTTAAAGTGACAATTGTTAAAAATTAATATTTTATCTTTTTTGATAAAATAATATTTTATTATATTATTATAATATAATAATGATGATATTTTTACAATGAATGTGGGATATATGAGTATATGAGGAGGAAGAGTATTTTTGTTGCATTAAATGATTAACACATGTTTTGTGTGTCGGTGGACCCCATTTCTTGACTGAAATTTGATTATAGCTTGTAAAATCGTCCGTATGTGGATTTCGGTCAATTTCTGTTTGGATTATTATTATTATTATTAATATTATTATTATTATTATTATTATTATTATTATTATTATTATTATTATTATTATTATTATTATTATTATTATTATTATTATTATTATTATTATTATTATTATCTTAATTTAAAATGACATGTTAACATTCGTTGTAAAAAGTTAAAATAAAATATCTGAAAATAAATAAAATTTGTTGCCAATGAATATGGTCTATATTAGGCAAACGAAATATAGCAACAAAAAAACTTTCGTTGCCCACGATGAGGAGAAATGAAGTGGTTAAAAATTTTGCAACGAATTTTTAACGAATTTTGTTTTCAAAATTTGCAACTACTTATGAATTTCTTTACAAAAAGTGAAAGCCTGACACAATCTGCAACGAAGAACAAGTTTCATTGCTAAACATACACTTTTAGCAATGACTTATAAAGTCGTTGCCTGAAAAATCGTTGCTAAAGCCCCATTTTTAGCAACAAAAAACATTCGTTACTTGCCGATGATGGGAAATCAGTGGTAGAAAATTTTAAACAATTTCTAACGAAATTTTTCCCCGCCATGAATTAGCAATGAAATGTTACAACGACTTATGAATTTCATTGCAAAAGTGAAAGCGACCTAATCGCAACGAATGACAAATTTCGTTGCTAAACATATACTTTTAGCAACGACTTATAAAGTCGTTGCCCGAAAAATCGTTGCTAAAGGCCTATTTTTTTGTAGTGTATATATATAATGCAACTCCATGTATTATTCGAATAAATTTTATTTTCTTATATACGATTTTCCTATATATATAATGAATTATTTTATAAATTATTTTGAAGGAGGAATTTGAGTTCTTTTAGAAATCAAATTTTTGTTTAATCAGATAAATCACAAGCTTTATGTGAATAGTTAAAGATCAGTTCGATTAAATTATGATCGAGATATCTACTTGTAATGATTGTATATGTTATGTACCCTGGTATGTATAGGTTTTTAAAACGGTGATTCCGGGGTCAGAATCTTTATAAGGGAGGGTGAATGTGATAACCCGATATTTTCTATATAATTAAATCTGAAATTTTGCGTATAATTTTTTTTTATTTTAAGGATGATGATTTGTACAAGATAAGATGTATGTGTATTTATGTGATAAATAAAAATATATTTATTACATGAATATTTTCAAATAATTTTATTTTAGAGTTATTGATTATTATAAATTATATTCTTATAATAATTAATTTTATAGCAAAATATTTTTATTAATTATTTTCTATGAAAATATAATCATATATTATTTAATTAATATATGAAATGATTTTCTTTGAATAATTATAATAATTATTTTATTATATGAATTTTAGTATAGATTATTAAATTAATTATTTTACCTTAATTATTAAGGTTAAATATGGAAGAATAAATCAGATATGAAATCCAAACCCTAATTTTAGATTTTGATCAATGGATGGGAATAATAATATAATATTAAGTATATTTTGATTTCTCAGTACTAAAAATATGTACTGTATGTACGTATTGATAATGGTTGGTCAATTATGGTGTATTATGACCAAACCCTAGCAATATTTATATAAACCCTAGTTTTACCGTGCTAAACCCTAATTTGATATCCAAATTAGAGTACAAGATTGTTTTATAATTGTGTTATGTGTTAAACGATGAGTAATTTTAGGTAAAGCCTTGTTATTATGGAAAACCATAATTATAAACTAAAACCCTAAATTTTTGAAATTTAAAAACCCTAAATTGAAATCTAAGCTGGAGCTTTTGCTCAGGCAGAAATTGTGTTAATGTGATTAATATCTTGTATGTGAGATTTTATTATTAATTGGGGAAAGACTAATTAGTATTTTAAAACCTTAATTAACATTTTGAAATATTAATATTAAGAAACCCTAATTTCTATATTAGGTAACCCTAATTGGTAATTATAAAACTTAATTACAAATTTTAAACCCTAATTGCTAAATTAGCAAGGTTAATTGTAATTAGTGATATTAAACCCTAATGTTCCTGTATAATTTAATTAGAAACATAATCTAATTAACAAACACTAATTTTCTATTTTTAGAATTAATTTTTATTTTATTTTATTTTTAAACCCTAAATGAAAACCTTGAATTTCATTTTGTGTTAAACCTTAGGGTCAAACCCTAAAGGTCAAACCCTAAGGATTTGCAAGGATTACAAGATTGCCATTAAAATTCCAAGGCAAATGACCATTATACCCTTTTATGCATTATTGAAGCTAGTTTGTAGATTTTGACTATAGGTGAGTTGGTGACCTAAACCCAACTACCCTATGTGCTAGAAAACTCCAGCAAATCAACTCTTTTCAGCTGAATACATTGCATACAAGTGTTATATATAGATTGGAGCGAGAAAAAGTTCATTGTTAGCCTAAATTTTGCACAACACTCAAACTAACTCTCTCAAGCTCCACACCTCCGAAATTTCTTAGCATATCAGTCCCCAAGAACAGCCCCACGATCACCCTTAGCAAATCATAAGCACAGAATCAAAGATTGATCAAAGAAGGTATAAACTCTAGCCAAGAAATCTGTTCATCGATATGTTGTTAGATGTTAAAATTTTTGTGTTAAACATGTTAAATATAGTGTATAATGATGATCTGGGTTGCTAGATGTTAGATCCATAACATCTAGAGGCTCGGATTTGGCATTTTACAAAATCTGCAAATTTTTTAAAGTGTCGTCTGACAATGAATGTCAGGTCTTGTAGATCTCTGTCTGTGTTAGATTTTTGTGTTTTAAGTGTTGAATATTGTAGTCTGATATGTGGTCTTTCATCTGGAGAAAGAATCATGCCTAGATCAGTTTTAGATTGCAAGATATTTGTGGTCAAACCATGTTGACCGACATTGACTGGTTGAAATCTGGGCAGTCATGAACTTGCCCAGAAAGCTCTAACAGCAAGTTCATGGGCCCTGATCTTTCTATTGTTAGTTGTTTTATTTTTGTTGTTGTAACTATGTTGTAGTCTGGTAGATGGACCTTAGATTCATACCTTTATATCACCAAAACATCAAACTTGTTGCTCGCAATGGCTGGTCAAAGTTTGTTAGATGTTCACGGATTGAGTTTTCTAGGTAACCTAGAAAACTCAAGAGCGTGATTTCTAACAAACGTTGACCGGCATGGATCTGCTTATTATGTTGTTGTAATATGTGTTGTAAGTGTTAACTTTGTCCCTTGTCATTCTGGCTACATACTTCATGCATTACCTCACACAAACAGTACAAGAATCACATGTTATAGAAGCCCAAAAATGGGCAGTCGATCTGTTCTTCATTTCTGGGTAACCCAGAAATGAAGAACATGTCTGACAGTCCCTTTGAAGGCTCAGATCTCCTGAGTTATGCAGTTTATGATCTTTTTTATTGTTGGATCTTGTAGTCCTGCACTAGTAATTGATTCCTAGTCAAACATGCCCACTCGTTCATTGACATGAATTTACGGGTTGGCGAAACATTTCGAGAACACTATAGCGACAGTTTAAATCATTTATATAGGCCCTTTAGTGACAGATATTTTCGAAAATCAATTATTTTTATTAAATAATTATAGAAAATTAATTTATAATTATTAAAAATACAAAATAAATTATTAAAAATTATTTTAAATTCTAAAAATTAGTTTTTAATTATTTTAAGTATATTTCATAAATATTCAATATTTTTAAAATATTATTGGTATTTAATTTATTTAATTATAATATTAAATAAATTATTTTAAAATGATTTTAATACTTTCAAAATCATTTAAAATTATATTATGATATAAGAAAATATTTGAAGTTATTTTTAATGACTTTTAATATTTTGTGATGAAATTCATTAAAAAAATAATTTTAATTATAATTAAGTTATTTATTAAATGCATTAAATAAATTAAATAATAATGATTTTATTATATTAAAAATATCATTTTAAATGCTAATAAGGTATTTAATAATATTTTAAGTTATAAAATATAACTTTTAATATTTTAAGACAAATTCCCTTAATTATTTAATATTAATAATATTAGACTTATTTGATAATTATATTAAATAAATTAGTTTTAAAATGATTTTAATATTAGAAAAATCATTTCAAATGAAAATAACGAGTTTAAAAATATTTTAAGTTATAAAATATAACTTTCAATAATTAAAGGTAAATTTTATTAATTAATTATTATTAATGATATTAAAGTTATTTAATAATTATATTAAAGAATTTAGTTTAAAAAAAATTTAAAATTATAAAAATCATTTTAAATAAAAATAATTTAAAGGATAATTTAATTAATAATTTAATATTAATGATTATTAATTTATTATTAAAGATATTAAATTTATTTAATAAATAGTTTAAAAATGATTTTATTAATGTAAAAATCATTTAAAAAGGATATAAATGAATTAAAAATATTATTAAGTTATACTTAATGACTTTTAATATTTTGATAAATAGTACATTAATAATTAAATATTAACGATAATTATTTAAAAATAATTTTAAATATTTTAAAAATCATTTAAGGGTAATATTAATACTTTAAAAATATTCTAAGTTATTCTAAATAACTTTAATATTTTGGCAATGGGTTCATTAATAGTTTAATATTAATGATAATGATAATTATTTAATATTTAAATTATTTAATAAAGATTCCGGTGTTTAAAAATTCATGATAAATTATAATAACTGTTTAAAAATTATTATAAGTCATTTAAAAAAATGACTGATACTTACAGATATTGAACAACAGGATAGAGTCTTAGACTCGATAATTACCCGATAAAGCCGTCGGTACACCGATATGTTTCAGAAATTAATTTGGACTTATATAATTTGTTTGTATATGTGTTTGTTTGTGATTCAGTGACTGTTGAATATTTGTGACAATGTGATTAGGTTATGTGCTGACTGCAATAAGCAGTATTATGTGTTACGATATGTTATTCTAATCAGTAAAATGATCTTATTACTGATAGGTTGCTATATAAAAGATAAATCTAAGTTATGTATTGTAAGCAGCAGACCAGGCAAGTATCCTACCTTTGCATTTCCTTTATGCAATGGACAGAAGTAAGAAGTTTCAGAATTATATTATTATTGTACCTGATTATTAACCCTATTGTCGTATATATTATATCCGATCATTGTTTATCAACATGATATTATATTATATAACTCGTATATATATTATGTTCGTTAATTTCAAAATATGGTTATACAAGTGTCCTCACTTGGATGATCATTGTAGTTAAACACATGTTGATATATATATATATATATATATATATATATAAGTCGTCTAAGCTATTTGATCAGCTAGACATAGATTTAGAAATATCGTTGAATATTATAAAAACCTTTATGTATCCAATAAAATTATTTTGGTTCGGATTCTAGACTAAGTATGAACATCCCCATCAAGGGAAAACTTTTAAGCGCCCAAGGCGGACAGAGTGAACGATAACATCGTTCTTGCATGCAGTATTGATCAATACAGGGTTCATTGGGATGATCACCCTCGCGCCCGTAAGTTATGACAGTTTGCAGATGAAGTTCTACTAAACCTTATCGAAAATTTAAAACAATGTTCATAGTATGTCACTTACACCCCATTTATAGTCAATACGTAGTTTCAAAAATGTGAGATAGAATTGTTATGTTATTATTATCGGATCAGTTTACTTCACAACTATTGAATCGTTGTAGAAGTGATGTATAAAGAAAATATTTAATCATTTCAGCTAAATATAATTATAATTTCTATTACTTGTTGGGCACTCCAATGTTCATCCTTACTTAATTTAAATGTTTTCAGCCAATCATAATCAACCTGAAGGATCATGCAAACAAGGAAAAAGGAAAGCAAACAGAATATGTTTAATGGTATCTTTTGTAATAGTTAAATTGTATTAAGACAATGATATGTATTATGATCTATCATTTAAGGAATTATAGTAAAGGTTGCGTACTTGGGATTAGACTTTGATAAATGTAAATTAAGTTTAATTTTTATATTATTGTTATTACTATTAGTATTATTCCGCTCATAGAAATGGTATCGTGAAGCACCGAGTTCGGGTTTCAAGTACCTGAATTTGGGGCCGTCACAGCATGGTATCCGAGCTATAGGTTAAAAACCTTAGGTGGGATAGACCTTAGGCTATAACCTTAGAACAAAGGGAAATGTTGAAAATATTAATAACTCATATAGAGTTTTAAAAAAGATGAATTGAATAAATTCATCGTCAAACAAAATAAAAGATAACTTATATAAAACTCTTTATTGTTGTGTGTATATACTATATGCTAATCAAGATAATTTATGTGTGTAGATGTCTGGTGGAAAAGGCTTGTTATATGCTTATAGCATGAAGAAGGATCAAATCCATACACCCGAGCCAATATCGAAGTCAATAGCTTAAATAGAGGCTCACTTTGAAAGCTATCTCAATGAGGTGGTTATTTTTGGAAAATGTAGTACTAGACCTAAAAACGATAGAATAACTAATAGGCAGAATATAGTTAAAGAATATGTGGTCAATGTCGAGTTCTTAAACTCATATGTTTGTGGTGAGTTCTTAAACTCATAATGTGTGGTAAGTTTGACGAACTAGGTATAGTTAGGTATGAATGGATTATTGAGGATAATGGGAATAAACAGATTACTAAGCAATTGATCCTTAGTGGAGGCGTAAGAAATAAGTAGTACTAGTATTACTTGAATATGTATGATTTTATGTTATGTATATGATAGGTATGTTTGTATAAGGTAATATTTTTCAAATTTTGTATAAGTTGTGGCAGCGATTCCTGACTTTTGAGTCACAAAGGGATAGCGGATGATTAAAGCAATATGTGTTATGGTAAGTCAAGTGTTATGAATATGAATCTATGTGGGATTAATAAAATAAGTTGGTAAAAAGATAGTAGATATTTATCTGAACACTAGTTAATACAGTAAACTGAGTCTTCGAAATCTAAAATTTTGAGTACATGACTATTTGAGTAGAAAATTTCGCGTTATATGTTAAACGTATACGATAAGGCTTAGAATGTGAGTTAATAAAGAATAATTTATGATAATGCCGCCAAGACAAAAACAAAATACACGGATAGAAGAACCTGTCAACAAAGCTGGAAAACAACTAGACCCGATACATAATTTCTCGAATGTGATCGCTCAAGATATGTAGAATGGAATACCAGCCGCGGGAAATTAGCCAGACAATCAATTGACGAATTATAAAGGCTTCAAGGCCGTCGTACTGCCAGGATCTAGAAGATCAACTGACCTTGTTGAAGCGTGTGTGATAACTAGGGTAACTGAGGGACAAAAGAAAACATTTACCACCTATACGATGAAAGGAGATAATTTTGATAATACCGAAATTAGGCCGGGAGTGTGTTTAAAAAGAAAGTTTGTGTGCTATAAGTGTGGGCATGAAGGACATATCTCTCAAAACTGCCCCAATCCAAGAGTCTATAGTGGGTGTTTTATTTGTGAATCAATGGAGCATAAGGTGAAAGACTGTCCAAGAAGGAGAAGGGAGGCAAGGAATGCGAATACAAGGAAAGGCAGCAGGATATTGGTGATAACGGGACCGACTTCAACAAACAAATCAACAAAGTCAACCGCAGGAGTCTTTAACATGAATGTATAAGATACGGTAGTAGCCGGGGATGCAACTCCAGGTATTATTCGAACAAATTTTATTTTCTTATATATGATTTTCCTATATATATAATGAATTATTTTATAAATTATTTTGAAGAAGGAATTTGAGTTCTTTTTGAAATCAAATTTTCGTTTAATCAGATCGATAAACTTTATATGAATAGTTAAAGATCAGTTCGATTAAATTATGATCGAGATCTACTTATAATGATTGTATATGCTATGTACCATGGTATGTATAGGTTTTTAAAACGGTGATTTCGGGGACGGAATCTTTATAATAAGGGAGGGTGAATGTAACAACCCGATATTTTCTATATAATTCAATCTGAAATTTTGCGTATAATTTTTTTTATTTTAAGGATGAGGATTTTATACAAGATAAGGTGTATATGTATTTATGTGATAAATAAAAATATATTTATTACTTGAATATTTTCAAATAATTTTATTTTAGAGTTATTGATTATTATAAATTATATTCTTATAATAATTAATTTTATAGCGAAAATATTTTTATTAATTATTTTCCATGAAAATATAATCATATATTATTTAAATAATATATGAAATGATTTTCTTTGAATAATTATAATAATTATTTTATTATATGAATGTTAGTACAAATTATTAAATTAATTATTTTACCTTAATTATTAAGGTTAAATATGGAAGAATAAATCAGATATGAAATCCAAACCCTAATTTTCGATTTTGATCAATGGATGGGAATAATAATATTATATTAAGTATATTTTGATTTCTCAGTGCTAAAAATATGTACTGTATGTACGTATTGATAATGGTTGGATAATTATGGTGTATTATGACCAAACCCTAGCAATATTTATATAAACCCTAGTTTTACCGTGCTAAACCCTAATTTGAGATCCAAATTAGAGTACAAGATTGTTTTATAATTGTGTTATGTGTTAAACGATGAGTAATTTTAGGTAAAGCTTTGTTATTATGGAAAATCATAATTATAAAATAAAACCCTAATTTCTGAAATTTAAAAACCCTAAATTGAAATCTAAGCTAGAGCTTTTGCTCAGGCAGAAATTGTGTTAATGTGATTAATATCTTGTATGTGAGATTTTATTATTAATTGGGGAAAGATTAATTAGTAATTTAAAACCCTAATTAACATTTTGAAATATTAATATTAAGAAACCCTAATTTCTATATTAGGTAACACTAATTAGTAATTATAAAACTTAATTACAAATTTTAAACCCTAATTGCTAAATTAGCAAGGTTAATTGTAATTAGTGATATTAAACCCTAATGTTCCTGTATAATTTGATTAGAAACCTAATCTAATTAACAAACCCTAATTTTCTATTTTTAGAAACTAATTTTTATTTTATTTTATTTTTAAACCTGTGGGCTCAAGTGCAAATTAGGGTTCTCTTGACCTAATTAAATTAAATGCACAAATTAGGGTTCGCATTATGATCAAATGAAAAGACGGAAGAACAGGAAATAAAGAAGCAATTAAGACCTGCGAGAATCTTTTACGTGTCCCGAGGCAGAAGACACGTAGAGGTGACTCATTTTGGGAATTGATTGAGGGATTGGATTGGTGGCTAGAAGGACAGGACGATCTGAGCATTATTCTGATGACTAAGGGTAAATTTAGAATTTTCCCGAGGTCATGTGCCTAGCACATGACCACTCTCCAAAAAAATCCTATAAATACCCCTTCCACTCCATTGGGAAGGGGACCTCACATCACTTGAGACTCAGAACTTGGACCTTCTGGAAGACTAGGAGACTTGGAGATTCTCTCTGAACCCAAAGACTCAAGAAGGCTCTCTGAATCTTTGTTACCCTAACAAGGTTCTCAGATTCTAAGAGTTCTGCCACGTGTCGTTGGAGTAATCTCTCACCTGTTCTTCTCCCCTCTTCAATCAATCAATCAATTCTGTACTTTTCGTGGATTTCTCTACTCATCAGCCAACACGAAACCCTAACCCTAGCAAGGTACAATTTCTTTGCCCATATTTCTTTGGTGACTCTGCTGGGGAGGTGTAGAATTCGTGAAGGGTATGCCCACACCTCAAAGTGGGAGAACTACAGGAATA
Organism: Panax quinquefolius; assembly: GCA_020205615.1. Lineage (NCBI taxonomy): Eukaryota > Viridiplantae > Streptophyta > Magnoliopsida > Apiales > Araliaceae > Panax > Panax quinquefolius. Next base: position 23,070,924 of record CM035166.1, read on the forward strand.
GCTACTTCACCAATAAATAGCATTACCTCACCGAGTCCAGTTCCAAGACAAGCAAGTCAAGTGATGAGGGGGTTTTATATCTACGAATCAGTTCCTTTGTGGCTTAAACTAGTGTCTGTCTTCAGTCTCTTATTTAGTCTTTACTATATTTTGGTTGTTATTATGTCTAAGTATGCTTTGGAGTTGGTTTCTACCATTTCAGGTCATTTTCTCTGTATTAGCGCCGCAGCGCCAATGTCACTCCTAGAGTTCACGCCCCAGCGCCACACTCGGTGCCCCGGTGTCAATGCCTCGCGTCCCAACGCCATACTCGGCGCCCCGGCGCCAATGCTTCGCGCCCCAGCGCCAATGTTTTTGAGCTTTCTGCGACTCGACGCTGCCCCACACTTAAGGCCAGCGCCCCAGCCTAGCGCCAGGTCGGTGCCCTAGCGCCAAAGATGGAGCCCCAGCGCTGACTTTCGCGCCCCGACACCGATGCTCTTGCCGCGGCGCTACCTCCGGTGTCCAAACACTGTAGCCTCTTTAATGACCTAGAAAAAGAGGAGACTCATATAAATACGAAGAGAAGCCGCTGCATTTATTATCGAATATCAGAGATATCCAAATATAACTCACAGCAACTTAGATTAGAAGAGAAAGAAGCTGTGCTTCAAGGAAGAAAGTTATTACATCTGACTTTAGCTCAGCTTTTACACAGTAAAGAGAAGATTTGGAGACAGAACATTTCCTAACAGGAGTTTTCTTATTCCAAATTTCCTATTTATTTATGTACTACTGATTATGGTGAATGTATTGAATATGTATGTTAGTACCATAGTTATGAACTAACTCCATCTTTAGGATTTCAATGTAACCTTTTGTTTAGCTTGATCAACTTTCTCTCCTTTTATAATAATGAATCATTTTGGAATGGGTTGTTGTATTTAGTATTTAATGACCGATTGCTTGACAGAGTTTTTGGTATTGATAATAATGGACATTGACAAATGAATGTTATTATCTAACTTTTAATTACAGCAACACCTGTTATAACCATGCCTTTGGAATGTGTGTATAATATGCTCATGGGATGGACATATCTCTATGTGCCTTGTGTGACCTTGAGACTTAGCTTAATGACCTAGACCGAGTTATTGTCACCAATAGACATATTGTGTTTTAGCCGGTTAGGGATGTGCATTTGTTCTTCGACAGAAGCTTATGCGTAATTACTTTTCTCGGTTGGCCATTCCTTGATTTGTTTGTAATATGGAGAGTTAGGAGATTAGGTGACTCATTAGGGGAGTTGTAATCCTATCTTGACTTCTTAGCACAACCTTTGCTCTCGTTATTTTCATTTATAATCATATAGCTTAACCAACATTCTTAATTTCTTGTTTAGATTAGATCAGTGACGACTCTTAAACTTAGTATTTATTTTCGGTTGAGTCTTTGTCCTCGTGGATTCGACACTTTACTTACTTATATTACTTGTGGACCGCGTATGCTTGCGCGCAATTTGGCAATAGCTAAAGCAACCAACAAGTTTTTGGCACCGCTGCCGGGGACTTAATATTAATCGTTTCTCAATATTAAAACTAAGTCATTACGATCTTACTTTAAACTTATTTTTCTGTTTAATTCTCTTTTCAGGTAGTCTACTCCGTTTATGCCACCTTGGAAGGGTCAGAACATAACGCCTCTCGATCCCGAGGTTGACAAAAATCTAAGGACATACAGACGACTGAGGAGAGAAGAATCGAGGGAATTACCTACTCCTATTATAATGGTTGAGGAAATTCAGAAATCTCTAAGGGAGTATGATATGCCTCAAATTGACGATCTCCAGGCGAGCATTCTAAGGCCCACCATCCAAGCTAATAATTTCGAGATCAAGCCGGGAACCATTCAAATGTGCACCAACATTCAGTTTGGGGGACTACCGAATGATGATCCCAACGATCACTTGATTAATTTTGTGGAGATCTGTGACACATTTAAATGCAACGGAGTTTCTGATGATGCCATCAGACTCCGGTTATTTCCATTTACATTAAGGGACAAGGCCAAGAGCTGGCTTCATTCATTACCGCCAGGTTCCATTACCACGTGGGCTGACATGGCACATAAATTTGTGGAAAAGTTTTTCCCGCCCGCCAAAATAGCCAGGCTCAGGCATGATATCACATCCTTTGTTCAGTTCGAATCCGAATCCTTATACGACTCGTGGGAGCATTTTAAGGATCTTCTAAGGAAATGCCCGCACCATGGATTGCCAGAATGGTTACCCATCCAGACCTTTTACAATGGGTTATCCGGATCAACTCGATCGAGTATTGATGCCGCGTCTGGAGGGGCATTCATGGCCAAACATCACACGGCGGGTTATGAGCTGGTGGAGACAATCGCGGCCAATAATTACCAATGGCCAAATGATAGGCAAGCCCCGAGGAAAGTAGCAGGGGTCTATGAAGTTGACTCTTTCACTTCGTTAGCGACTCGGTGGCAGTCTTAACAAAAAAAGGTTTGAATACAATGGGACCTACAGCGGTTCAAAGTGTGCAAAGTGTGGGGGTGCAATGTGAATTATGTCAAGGGAGCCATCCTACTGATCAGTGTGCGATAAGCCCTGAGTTAGTTCAATTTGTGTCCAACTACGGGCGGCAACAAAATACAAATCTTCCCACGCACTATCATCCTGGCCTAAGAAATCATCCAAACTTCTCATAGGGCAACAACAACAACAACAACAGTAACAACCCAAATCAACCACAACCTTCATCATCCGTCAGTAGAATTATGCTAACCTCCCGGTTTCCCATCTCGAATCGAGTTCACCCCACAAAGATCGTAACACTCACAATCAATTCCACCAACCACCTCCTCAACAGGAGAAGAAGCCAAGTTTAGAAGATCTCCTGTCAAGATATATAGCCCAGAATAAAACTAGAAGCAACAATCAAGAGGCTTCTATTAGAAATCTTGAAGTACAAATGGGACAATTGGCTACTGCTTTAAACAGTCGTCCACAAGGCACATTGCCTAGTGACACTGATGTCAACTCGAAACGGGAAGGCAAGGAACAGTGTAAAGCAGTGACCCTTAGAAGTGGGAGAACTACTAAGGAACTAAGTGGAGAGAGTGCTCCTGTGGATGAAGTGATGACTGAAAAGGAACCTTTAGTGGAGGAAAATACTGAGAAACTAGCAGGTGAAGGTAGTAGACAAGAGAGCCCTTCAACACCATCTCCTCCAACAAACTTGGTAAATCAGCCTCTCCCTCAGTTGCCTTTCCCCCAGAGGTTGCAGAAGCAGAAGCTGGATAAGCAGTTTTCCAAATTCTTGGAAGTGCTCAAAAGACTGCACATAAATATCCCATTTGCGGAGGCATTGGAGGGAATGCCTAGTTATGTCAAGTTCATGAAGGACATTCTATCCAAGAAGCAAAAAATAGGAGACTACAAAACTGTGGCACTGACAGAAGAGTGTAGTGCCATCCTTCAAAATAAAATTCCACCAAAGCTAAAGGATTCGGGGAGCTTCACTATTCCGTGCACTATTGGGGACCAGTTTATTGGCAAGGCCCTTTGTGATTTAGGGGCAAGCATCAACTTGATGCCCCTTTCTATTTACAAGAAGTTGGGCCTCAAGGAAGCCAAGCCTACCAGCGTTACCTTACAATTGGCTGACAGGTCGCTCACATACCCGAAGGGGATTGTGGAAGATGTGTTTGTCAAGGTTGACAAGTTCATATTTCCAGCGGATTTCATAGTCTTAGATTTTGAAGAAGACATGGAGGTCCCGATAATATTGGGCAGGCCATTCCTGGCGACTGGTAGAACCCTGATCGATGTTCAAAAAGGGGAATTAACAATGAGGGTACAGGATCAAAAAGTGACGTTCAATGTCTTTAGATCAATGAAGTATCCTAGTACCCCTGAAGATTGCTTCCAAATTACTTCAATTGATAATTCTGTAAAGGAAGTATTCTCAGGAACTTGCATTAAAGACCCTTTAGAAGCCACTTTAACTGGGGCCATCATTACAGAAGAGCCCGCACATTGGAATGTGCCAAGTGGCTAGATGAGACCCAAAGATCAAAGCAATTTCACCGACAGTTTGAGTCTTTAAATGATAATGAGGCATCCACTTCCAAGGCTCAACCGTCGATTGTCGAACCTCCTGTCCTTGAGCTAAAACCTTTGCCTAATCACCTAAGGTATGCTTACTTGGGGAATTCATTTTCTTTACCTGTAATAATTGTTGCTTCTCTAACAAAGTGTCAGGAAGAAAAGTTGCTGCTTGTACTCAAGAAATACAAAAGCGCTTCACAGGATGGTCTATTGTTTGATATAAAAGGATCGGCCCAGGCTACATGTATGCACAAAATATTATTGGAGGAAGGCTCGAAGCCATCTATAGAGCATCAGATGTAAAACCCCAACTTTTTGAATAAAGATGAATTTTCTATAAATATTATTTTTGAATATTATGGAGTGAAATTGATATAATAGTTATGGTAATATTTATAAATTTTGCAAAGTACGCAAGTTGTTATATAATATTCGATTGGTCGGGGAATATTCGTTTTAACAGGGAATATTAGTACAACGGCACAATCATTGGTGGACCCCACAACAGAATTATTGTCGGATTGAGAAAACGACAAAAATACTTTATGAAAATAACGACAGTTTTTGGTATGATTATGGCTATGGATTCTCTTCGGCCAAGGGAGCAAAGATGAATTATTTTATGGCATGATCAAGACCGTTGATGAAAACATGATTATCTTTGGCCCGTAGTGCATGGATAATTCGTGGTCGTGATACTAAAGAATATCATTGGCACAGAAAAGGGGGATGATTTAATGATGTGGATTATTTATTGAAATGAGTCTCAAAGAATAAAAGTGATGAAAAACTTTTTAAATCATAAAAGATAGTAGATTCTATTCTCTACTTGACTCTTTTAATGGATCGCTTGTTCACCGCAGCTAAACTTGATGTCTATTATATTTTATCGCTTTAACATTGTTGGAGGCTAATGATAATTTATTCGCATTATCTTAGTCATAATATTTCTTCTTGGGCTAGTTGAGTTCACCCTTTCTTTCACCGCTTCTCTCGTGAAATGAGAATATAGGCCGGGACGCAGCCTGAGAACTGGAGTGATGGTCCGTAGGATAGCATTAGTAGTCCTCACTATTCGCGTGAAATAGTATGATAATAATTATAATGAGGACTCCTTTTGAGTTTGTATAATCTCTAGTAGATAATATTTGTATTCAAACTCACAGCTTTATGTTTTGTCGTATTGTATACACACGCATTTGTATTAGTAAGTTGTATTTGAATTACATACCATGTATCCAAGCACCCAAGATGGGTGATGTATACCAAATTTTGGGGGCGTCACGCTTGTATCAAAGCTTAGGGATATGATCTCTCAGCTGGGGCGTGAGAATAGAACTAGGAGGGAGAGACGGGGAATTCCTTTGTTAGTATGACCTACCTAAGTTTATTTGATATTTAATTGGTCAGTCAGAGTATAGAGATAATATGTGATATGTTAATTAACCCTTGTTTTGTGGCAGTATTTGAAAATGGTATCTGAAAATGTTGAGATAAGCAATGGAGCACAGGAGACTGTTGATTCTCCACAGATCAATAATCAGGACAATGTGCAATAGGATGGTGATAATCCTACTGTAAACAACAACAACATCGATCAATTAACGAACGACGAGACGCTTAAGAGCTTTTTAGAATTCATACGACATTAGGCGGAAGGCTCTCCTGTTCATAATGCAGGAGGAAACAATGGCAACCCACGGTTGGTCACCGCTAAACAGTTCAAGGAGCTGGGACCACCGGAGTTTAAGGGAGAGCCAAAACCACTTATGGCGAAAGCATGGATAAAGCAGATCACCAAGATATTTGATGTCTTAGGATGCTCCGAGGAGCAAAAGGTTCCCTTTCACGCTTTATGTTGCACGGAGAGGCGACATCGGTGGGAATTCCAGTAAACGCATACTCAACTGTCGTCGTCTAAAGATGTCTTGGGAGAAGTTCTAAGAGTTGTTCAACGACAAATACTTTTCCGAAAGTATTCGTCACATGAAGGAGGTGGAGTTTATCAAATTGGAGCAAAAAAATATGACCGTGTCGTAATACGAGGCAAAATTTGCGGAGTTATCCCGGTTTGCGTCCCACTTGGTGGATAATGAGGAGCGAATGACGCGAATGTTTTTAAGAGGTTTGAAACTGGAGATACGTCAATATCTTATTTCCCATAAACTGTGTTTGTACTCAGATGTTGTAAATAGGGCTCAGTTATTGGAGCGCGGTAACTAGTCAACGCAACCAAAAGAGAGCAGCCGGCAAAATGATAATACCGTTGATAATTGAATCATCAAAACGGTGATGAAGGCATGGAGGAATCAACATGTCGAAATGGTAACCACTTGATTGTGGTAATCATGGCCAAAACAATAAGAATGGATATTTCAAGAAGAGAAGGTTCAACAATGACGTAAAGACGTAGGCATCAACACCCGTTTCAAAGGAAGAAGAACGACCACCGGTCGTATATTTCAAATGCGGACAGGAGGGACACATCCGTCCAAACTGTACGCAGCAATCCAAAACGTGTTTTAATTGCGGAAGAGAAGGTCACTTAGCTCGATTTTGTCGTATGGTGAAGTCAATTCCAGCTGGGATAGTGATGCCAAAGGATTTCCCAGACAAGCCAAAGCCGGTAGTTTAAGAGAGAGCGTTTTTTTTGTCGTGACGAGGAACCTGAATAAAATTATCACGGGTATGTTAATCATAAGCTCTTACAAAGTCTATACCGTGTTAGATACCGGAGAAGTTAAACTTTGATTTATCTATTGAAACTCCATTGGGAGAAACCTTCGTTACCTCCACTGTTTATAAATCTTGTTTGATTCAAATCAACACTTTCACGTTACCTGTCGATCTTATCTCTTTGAAAATACTTGCCTTTGATGTGGTTTTTTTTTAAAACGATTGGTTAACTACTCATCATGTTTTTCGTAAGGTTGTTAGCTTTCATATTCCTAACCAACCTATTATGCGAATTCAAGCAACCAAACCACTAAATTCAATCATTGTCATATCAAGCCATAAGTAAAGAGCCCCAATCCTTTTGTTGATGACTTCCTTGTGTGGAATGCACCGAAGCCAGACTTTCTGTAGGCAATGTCGTGAATGACGATGACAAGTTGATAGGTATCATTGTGAGGTGCTATCTAGGTTAAGGGATAAAAGTCACAGTTGGTATCAATGTGACGTACTATCCAAGTCTTGGATGAGAGTAACAGTTTTGAATGATATTTCTATCATTAATAAATCTCTTGACGTATTCTTGAAGACTTCTTAGCCTACCCCAGAGCGTGAAATCGAATTTTGTATTGACACCAGTACAAAACCCATTTCTTAAACCCTCAAAATATTTCTTCAACTAAAACAAATGTAACATGCGCCAAAGACGTTGACTCGAGCTGTTGAAGATTACGATCATACTATTCAATATCATCGTGGAAGAGAGCGTGGTAGTAGGCGGCGTGTTGAGTAGAAGATCGTGTGCGTTTAAAGTCTTGATGTTGTTAACACAAAGACTCATTTCGTATAACTTGCAAATGATGAAGATAGAGTTAAAGACTCTAGGGACCTACGTGAAGATTACGAATATACGAGTAAAATCGACTTTAATCGATAAAGTTAAAGACGCTCAAGCTACATACTCGAATCTGATAAATGTGAAGAAGAAGGTTCAAGAGGGCGTTATTCTAGAAGCAGGAGTTGCTGAAGAGAGGAAATTTCAACCCTCGATTTAATTAGCCCATTTGAAATCCTCGATTGAGTAGGAACTGTGGCTTATAGACTCATTTTACCGCTAAGTATGTCGCGTGCTCATAACGTTTTTAATGTATCAATGTTACGTAAATATGTGAATGACTCAAACCACATTATTAATTTAGAATCGGACGAGATAGCGGATGATTTAACGTATGAGATCTCGTGTTAAAATCTTGGATAAGGAGAATCGTATCCAACACTCAAGGGTTATACCTCAAGAGTTAGAATCTGAAATGAAGTCAAGGTATCCTCACATGTTCGGCATACCAAGTACGTACCCTAATTTCGAGGGCAAAATTTCATAAGAATGGGAGATTTTAAAACCCCAACTTTTTGAATAAAGATGAATTTTCTATAAATATTATTTTTTGATATTATGGAGTGAAATAGATATAATAGTTGTGGGTAATATTTATAAATTTTGCAAAGTACGCAAGTTGTTATATAATATTTGATTGGTCGGGGAATATTCGTTTTAACAGGGAATATTAGTACAACGGCATAATCATTGGTGGACCCCACAACAGAATTATTGTCGGATTGAGAAAACGACAAAAATACTTTATAAAAATAACGGCGGAAGTTTTACCGTTAACTGTTGAAACACCTAGTGTTAAAAGTACAGTAATACGCGTGGTTGCATAGTAGCACACGGTATTGATTATTGATGCTTACGTGATAAGTCACCGCTTTTGTTGGTATAATTATTGTAATAATACGTAAAAATCTTTTTATATAAAAATGTAATACTTTTATAAAGTTATTCTATAAATAGAATATATTATATTCTATTATGCACAGTGTTGCATAATGTATATGCATAGTGTTTTGTATAGTAAAATCTTTTTTATATAAAATGTAATACTTTTATAAAGCTATCTGCTTTATTAGACAATAATTAGAATATATTATATTTTATTATGCATAGTGTTTGCATAAGGCTCGTAGTAAGTTTGCATAGTAAAATCTTTTATAAAGTTATTCATTTTATTAGATTATAAATAGAATATATTATATTTTATTTAAAAGATTTTGCTTTAAATATGGACCGTCGATTAAAAAAGTAAATCAATCTGACCGCTCATGAGTTAGTTACTATGCGATCCATTTTCTATAAATAAAGCTCATTCCTTCATTATTTTCTTACGAATTCAATTGAAACTCTAAAGAGAGAATATTATAGAGAGAAAGAAGAAAAGATTTCGCTACTTAACTACTCTTTATATTCAGGTTCTTTTACGGTAAGGGTGTTATTCTTTCTTATTCATGAAGAGAACTGTTGTTATTCCATTGCTTATTATTCATTGGAATAACTCAGATATGCTGGTCTACCCTATACTTGGTAACATTCTTCTATTATTACGTCTTTACTATTCTTTGGAATATCATGTGCATGCGTTTTTACGCCGGACCGATTCCGCCTTTATTATTCTCATTGGAATATCCCGTTCAAGCGCTTTTACGCATGGACCGGTTCCGCCCCTTATTATTATTCTGCTGGAATATCCTGCTGTTTATGGCGTTTTGTGCCGACCGATTCCGCCCTTATTAGTATTCTATTGAATAACCTTATATGCGGGCAATACCGCACGCACGGTGATTTCTGTTGTTATTCCATTCTTTATTATTATGTTGAAACATCCTATCGGTGCGAATTTCCCTTGACCTGGTTCCGTTATTTAGTATTCTATTGGAATAACCCGCTATCATGGGCAAGTATGCACATGGTGATTTCTTTTGTTATTCCATTCTTTATTATACTTAGTTGGTTAAAGTTTTAACTTCTATACTCCATGAAATTAGTAGAATATCCTTGATATTTGCGCTTCATCCAGTATCTTTTCATGGAAATATTCTTCTGATCATTCTTGAATTTTACACTACAAAGCAGTATCATGTTGACAATTTGGACATTAGTAGTTCTTGGACAAATTAATTCTTGTACTTGTTTAATTGAATTCTTATATCATTGTCATCATCCTCATGTTTATGTTATGTTGAAAGTCATCTGTGGCCTGTAGTGCATAGATGGACTTGGTATGATTATGACCAGGGATTATTCTGTATAATCACGACCGTAATGTTACAAATGATGTAAAAATTAAAAGTCCTCATTGGCCCGTAGTGCATTGATGGACAGTTTTTGGTATGATTATGGCTATGGATTCTCTTCGGCCAAGGGAGCAAATATGAATTGTTTTATGGCATGATCAGGACCGTTGATGAAAACACGATTATCTTTGGCCCGTAGTGCATGGATAATTTGTGGTCGTGATACTAAAGAATATCCTTGGCGTGTAGTGCAGGGATGATTTAATAATGTGGATTATTTATTGAGCTGAGTCTCAGCAATAAAAGTGATGAAAAACTTTTTAAATCATAAAAGATAGTAGATTTTATTCTCTACTTGACTCTTTTAATGGATTGCTTGTTCCGCTGCAGTTAAACTTGTAATGCTCCTGCAACATTTCAGCGGTGCATGATGTTAATCTTCTCTAACATGGTTGAAAAGACCCTGGAGATCTTCATGGACGACTTCTCAGTGTTTAGGAGTTCTTTTGAAAACTGCTTAACAAATCTGACTGATGTTCTCCATCGATGTGTTGAAACCAACCTGGTGCTGAATTGGGAGAAATGTCACTTCATGGTTGAAGAGGGCATTATTTTGGGCCATCGGGTGTCTGCTGGCAGAATTGAGGTTGATAAGGCCAAAATTGATGTGATCAATAACCTGCCTCCACCCAACTCAGTGAAAGGGGTAAGGAGTTTCCTCGGGCATGCCGATTTCTACAAACGATTCATCAAGGACTTCTCACGGATTACAAAACCATTGTGCACTCTATTGGAGAAGGACATTCATTTCCAGTTTGATGAGGCCTGCTTGAGCACTTTTGACCTATTAAAGAAAAGACTTGTCACGGAACCTGTTGTGATAGTTCCAGACTGGACCTACACCTTTGAACTAATGTGTGATGCCAGCGACTTCGCTATCGGGGCAGTGTTGGGTCAGAGAAGGGAGAAGGTTTTCCACACCATTTACTATGCGAGCAAGACATTAACTGATGCTCAGTTAAATTATACCACCACTGAAAAGGAACTGCTGGCAGTAGTCTATGCTTTTGACAAGTTCCGTTCCTACCTTATTGGAATGAAGGTGATTGTATACACCGATCACTCGGCAAATAAGTACTTGATAGAAAAGAAAGATGCTAAGTCGAAATTGATGCGGTGGGTTCTGCTTCTCCAGGAGTTTGACTTGGAAATCCGTGATAAGAAGGGGACAGAAAATCAGGTTGTCGATCACTTGTCAAGATTGGAAAACACCACGCCCTCGGGAGATGTCGACAAAGCCATAAATGACTTCTTCTCGGACGAGCAACTTTTTGTTGTCAATGGCAAAGTTCCGTGGTATGCAGACTTCGTTAACTACGTTGCTTGCCAAGTGCTTCCCCAAAATCTGAGCTATCAACAAAAGAAGAAATTCCCAACAGATGCCAAACAATATCTGTGGGATGAACCGTTCCTGTTCAAGCAATGTTCTGATCAGATTCTGTGAAGATGTTTGCCGGAAGAAGAAATTGAAGGTGTGCTACATCACTGCCACTCTTCAAACTATGGAGGACATTTTAGAGGCCAATGAACTGCATCTAAAGTACTTCAGTCGGGATTTTACTGGCCCACCCTATTCAAGGACGCACACACATATGTGTTGCACTGCGACAGATGCCAAAGGGTGGGCACCATATCAAGACAGCTGAACTACCACTGCAGAATATCCTAGAGGTGGAATTATTTGATGTATGGGGCATCGACTTCATGGGTCCGTTCCCATCATATTTCAACAATCTCTACATCCTTGTGGCAGTGGATTATGTCTCTAAGTGGGTGGAAGCAGTTGCCTTGCCGACTAATGATGCTAAGGTGGTGCTCCAGTTCCTGAAGAAGAATATTTTTACCCGTTTTGGCACACCTCGGGCTATCATTAGCAATGAAGGGTCGCACTTTTGTAACAAATACTTTGAAGCCCTCATAGCCAAGTATGGGGTGACCCATAAGATCGCCACTGCATACCACCCACAGACCAGCGGTCAAGCTGAAATTTCAAACCGAGAGGTAAAACGAATCTTGGAGAAGTTCGTTAACCCAAATCGTAAAGAATAGTCTAAAAAGCTCAATGATGCATTATGGGCCTACCGCACAGCCTATAAAACGCCTATCGAAATGTCTCCCTATAGGCTTGTTTATGGTAAGGCATGTTATCTCCCAGTTGAATTGGAGCACAACGCATACTGGGCTATTCAAAAGCTAAACTTTAATCTTGAGGCAGCCGATGAAAAGCGACTGTTGCAATTGAATGAATCTGATGAGTTTCATCTGCAAGCGTATGAAAATGATAAGTTGTATAAGGAGAAGTCCAAAAGGTGGCATGATAAGAAAATCCTTGATAGACACTTTGAACCGGGCCAGAAGGTTCTTCTGTTCAACTCTCGTCTAAAGTTATTTCCTGGGAAGCTAAAGTCCCGATGGTCGGGCCCCTTCACAGTTTGCCAAGGTTTACCCATATGGGGCAATAGAGGCTGAGGACCCGAATTCCAACACAACCTTCAAAGTCAATGGGCAGAGGTTAAAACACTACTGGGGCGGCGAGGTTGACCGGCAGAATACCTCCATTACATTGGGAGACCCGGTTTAAGACGGGAAAATAGTCAAGCCGATGACTCTAAATCAAGCGCTTGGTGGGAGGCATCCCCATCTCAATATCAACAAAATCCTTTTATTTTTCTTACCTAAGTCTCTTTATGATTCTATGTAGATTTTAGTATAGCTGTGGTCTGTTGTGGTTTGTAGTCTATGTTTGTTTCTCAGTAGTAGATCTGAACCACATGTCTGTACTGTTTATTTTTGTTAAGCATGTTATTAGTTTTACTTCAGGTGGTCCTTAGTTAGAACTGGGCATATTTGTGTTAGTTGTGTTTGCTGATATTTACTACTGGAGTGCTGGTTGTGCAGGATTTCGTTTAGCTTAGAAATTCTCACAATGGCGCCCCTCCTCCTCCATCCTCCTCCCGAAGCCACATCAGTCCATGGGACACTGCAAAATTCCCTTCCGAGGAGGCCTATATGCGCTACTCCCAAAATTTTAAGTCACGTAGCCTAGTGCTGGAGCGTGGCCTTAGGCCTGATGATAAGTTGGATGGCCAGATGAAGGCCATGATAAGTGCAATGAAGTGGGTACACTTCACAAAACTACCAGAATCCGCTATGGTAGCGGTGGTCAAGGAGTTTTACGCTAATGCCATACCAGATGGCCCGCCGGCAGCACCTGTGAGGGGAAAGTTGATCCCTTTCGATGTCAAAGCCATCAATGCCATGTATGTAACTCCAAATTTCGACAAGCGAGACTACAGGGAGAATGGGATTCTGAGTTACACATCTGATGAAATTATTAGCAAGCTTTGTAAACCAGGGACAGTGTGGAAAACGAATGACTTTATCGACGAACGCACATCTTTTCCTTCACATGCACTCAGTCGTTATGGTAAGGCGTGGTACGCCTTTATCTGTGCTAATATTTAGCCAACGCGCCATGTGAGTGATGTCACGAGGGAGCGGGCGACGCTTCTCTATACAATTGTTCTATGATTGAAGATTGATGTGGGGGCTTTGATAAATTAATCCATCAAAAAGGCTATCAAGAACAAGGTCATGTCGGGCCTTCCCCACCCGTCTCTTATTACCCGTTTATGCAAAAGGGCGGGTGTGCAGTGGGAGGCGGAAGATGTCACCCTCCCGCCAATGTTGGTTATTGACCATCAACTTATCAGTCGCTATGTTGTCTGGGATGGCGCACCCTCGCATCCTCGCGGTGAGGGATTTTTACCGTCAACTCAGCCGCCGCCTTTAGATGATCCTCCGCCATCCACCGAGGTAGGAACTTCTACTTTCGGTAAGAATTCCCCTACCGATGCCATTGATTCTCGAGCCCTTACGCAGATTATGAATCGACCTTAACTTTTTGCAGACCGCAATGACACAACCGCCCGAACCAGGTGGTCGAGCTCCCCACCATTACCATGCTGAGTTCGCGGATACACTATGTAAAATCCCAACTTTTTGAATAAAGATGAATTTTCTATAAATATTATTTTTGAATATTATGGAGTAAATTTGATATAATGTTATAGTTGTGGGTAATATTTATAAATTTTGCAAAGTACACAAGTTGTTATATTATATTCGATTGGTCTGGAATATTCGCTTTAACAGGAATATTCGTATAACTAAGACAATCATTGGTGGACCCTACAACGGAATTATTGTTTGGATTAAGAAAACGACAAAAAATACTTTTGTGAAAATAACGGCGGAAGTTTTACCGTTAATTCTGTTGAAACACCCAAATGTTAAAAGTATAGTAATCTGCGTAGTTACACAAAGAAGACACTGCAGTATTGATTATTGATGCTTATATGAGAAGTAACTCGCTTTGTTTTAATTATTGCCACAATATTTGTTGTAAAGTTTGGCGTATTATTTGGACCCCCCCATTTTCTCATTTTTCAAAATCATCGGGAAAAAAGTAATATCAATTTTTCAGATATATATGTACTATCGCAGTATGTGGTTATATATATATATATATATATATATATATATATATATATTATTAGTGGCGTAATTGGAGTGTGGATATATATATATATATATATATATATATATATATATATATATATATATAATCTAGTGTTTGTGTGTGTTGCGTGTGTGTAAGGAAAAAGGGATTGAAAGAAAATTGGTGGTGATAATGTACTGATATATATATATATATATATATATATATGATATATTGCCATGACTTTTGGTTTGTAATGACTTTTAGTGTAATGAACTTTTGGTGTAATGAATTGTCAAGGGTTGGGGGAATTGCCGTATAAGGCATGGCAAGTTTTTATATATATATATTATATAAATTTTATTTTGTTATATAATTATAAATAGAATATATTATATTTTATTTAAAAGATTTTGCTTTAAATATGGACCGTCAGATTAAAGTAAATCAATCTGGACCGTTCATGAGTTAGTTACTATGCGGTCCATTTTTCTATAAATAGAAGCTCATTCCTTCATTATTTCTTACGAATTCACTGAAACTCTAGAGAGATAAACTATAGAAAGAAAGGAGAAAAGTATTCTACTACTTCACTACTCATATATCCAGTACTCTTCTTCTTAAGGTAGGGAATATTATTTGTTGTACTCGTAAAGGGTATTATTTCTTTTGTATTCATGAAGAGAACTTCTGTTATTCCATTATTTATTAATCGGTTGGAATAAATCAGTATCGCTGCTACCCTATACTTGGTGAAATTCTTTCATTATTCCATTCATTATTATTCATTGGAATATCTTGTTCATGCATGCGTTTTTACCGGACTCGATTCCGCTTTTATTATTACATTGGAATATCCTCGTCAGATGTTTTATCCGGACCGATTCCGCTTTTATTATTCTCATTTGAATATCCTCGTGCATGCGCTTTTACTGGGACTGATTTCGCTTTATTATTATTCTCATTGAAATATCCCGTCATGCATGCGTTTTACGCCTGACCGGGTTCCGTTAATTATTATTCTGCTGGAATAACTTTTGCATATGCATGGGCCTATCGCATGCACGGTGATTTTTTTTTGTTATTCCATTCCTTATTATACTCGGTTGGTTAAAGTTTTGACCTTTATACTCCATGAAATTAGTGGAATATCCTCGGATATTTGCGCTTCATCCAAAGATCTTTTCATGGAAATATTCTTCCGAGCATTCTTGAATTTTACTCTACAAAGCGATATCATGTTGACAATTTGGGCGTTATTGGTTCTTGGATAAATTAATTCTTGAACTTGTTTTATTGAATTCTTATATCATTGTCATCATCCTCATGTTTATATTTTGTTGTTGAAAGTCATCTGTGGCCTATAGTGCATAGATGGACTTGGTATGATTATGACCGAGATTATTTGGTGTAATCATGGCCAGTAATGTTACAAATGATGTGGAAAAAGTCCTCATTGGCCGTGAGTGCATTGATGGAAAGTTGTTGGCATGATCATAACCATTAATGAATACACAAATATTCTTGGCCCGTAGTGCATGGATAATTGTGGTCGTGATACTAAAGAATATCCTCGGCAGTAGTGCAAAGTGATTCGATGATGTAGATTATTTATTAAGTCGAGTCCCAAATGATAAAAGTGATGAAAACCTTTTAAATCATAAAAGATAGTAAATTTTATTCTCTACTGACTTTTTAATGGATTATTTGTTCACCTGCAGCTAAACTTGATGTTTGTTATATTGTATCGCTTTAATAAAGTTTAAGGCTAATGATAATTTATTCTCGCATTATCTTAGTCATAATATTTCTTCTTGGGCTAGTTGAGCTCACCCTTTCTTTCACCGTTCTCTTGAGAAATGAGAATATAGCTGGGACGACTCGGGGAACGGAGTGATGGTCCTAGATGGTGCATTAGTAGTCCTCACTATTCTGCAAAATAGTGTGATAATAATTGTAATGAGGACTCCTTTTGAGTTTGTATACTCTCTAGTAGACAATATTTGTATTCAAACTCACAGTTTATGTTTTGTCGTATTGTACACAACAGTTGTATTATTAAGTTGTATTTGAATTCTGTACTAAGTATCTGGCGACTCAAGATGGGTGATGTATACCTAATTTTGGGGGCGTCACACACTAACCAATATTCATATTGCTCAGGGTGGCAAGGACGCGGACTTCATGCCTTTCCCATTCCCGGCACCTCCAATCTTTGCGCCGTATCCACCATAATTCCCGCCGCCTGCTGATGAGGCACGCACGATCGAGTTAGTAATTGTGGATGATGATGAGGGCGACGATGAGGATGATTTTGGTTTGTTTGGTGCTGATGGTGGCTTTGGTCTTGGAGGTGCAGATGGCGTGGGCGGTGCTGAAAGAGTGGACGGAGATGAAGGAGGCCAGTGAGGGCACTGGCCAGTTAGCAAATTTAGGGGGAGATTTCCTTTTATCTTTTTAATATATGAATTGTGATTGTGTTAATGTTTAAACTGCTATGGTTAAGTTTGTTTATGGTTTGGAGTGGAGTTTTTGGGCTTGATAGCCCCAGACTTATGTTTTAATATTTAATATATCTATCATTTTTTTATTGTGTTAAAGCTGGTTGTTTTTGGATGCATGTGTATACAATTGAATGCATGTTTGTGGATATATCTTTTGTTTGGAAATATCTTGACTTAGTCATATTTTGTTTGCCTATAGCCGAATTTTTTTTTGGTTTTACACTGATTAATTGGTATACTTGATGTCATGTGTTATGGCTTTGCCCTGTGGTTGTAAGGGTGCTATATAGTTTATAGTTTTTGCCTGCTACTTTGTGATTAAATCTAGCCCCGAGTTTGTAACTGTCTATATGATGGGCTAGGGTAGTTAGCGATAAGTGTTGTTTGTGGCTTTTGTCGAACATCAATTAATTACATCATTCTCTTAGGTTAGTGGCAAATCTATGTGAATTTGGGGCGTGACTTTTAGATATATTGAAACTGTCTTAGATCCATCGTGTTAGCGAGCACTGACCAATTGTCTTTCCTAGTTGTGTGTCCAGATTTAGGTTGTCTTTTTATTGTGTTAAAAATTTGTACGCTATTAAAAACTCTGTTGATGTCAAGGTCATAAAAGACTTAGAAACCAGTACACTTTCGGGTCTATTGTAAAAAAAAAAATCCAATTACAGTCCTACGGTGGGTTGAGATGGAGCGTGGAAACGCACTCTCCCATAAACGTAAGTTGGTAATATCGATTGCAGACTTATGTTGTTTACATGGCCTTTGTGCTTGAGTTATTAGATTCTTAGGGGTGTTTTACACCTAATGCCCTAAAGTCTTCTAGCTTGGGAGTCATTGATCAAAAGCTTGCTAATGGGTGCTCTGTTTAGCCTTAAAGTAATCAAAAACTGTCTGAGTCTGATATTGCTTAAACTTTTGATCCTTTCATGTCTGCGCCTTGTCTTATTGCTTGTTAATCGTGTGAGTTGCATAGTAAGCTTATTAGTATCACAGTCGAATGTGTGATCTGAGTTTGGGCTATGGCTAGTTAGATGTTTGGTCTGCACACACACACTGTATGGATCTATTACAGTCTCATGGTTATCGTTTGACTTTAAGCCCTCTTTTGCATGCGTTTTGCCCTATTCTCAGAGTATGTGTATGATTTTTGTTGGGTTTAGAGGCCATATTTTTAGTTTTTAGTTTTAGTCTTCATTCGTCTCGTGCAATAATGGGTACGAGTCTCTGTTAGTTTACTCGAGGACAAGCAAAAGTGAAAGTTTGGGGGTATTTGATGAGGGGGTTTTATATCTACGAATCAGTTCCTTTGTGGCTTAAACTAGTGTCTGCCTTCAGTCTCTTATTTAGTCTTTAGTATATTTTGATTGTTATTATGTCTAAGTATGCTTTGGAGCTGGTTTCTACCATTTCAGGTCATTTTCTCTCAGATTGATACCAAGTATACCAATGTCACTCCTAGAGTTCATACCTAAATTGCCACACTCGGCGCCCGGTTAATGCCTCGCCCCAACACATATTTCTCCTACGCCAATGCCTCGATGCCTCGTGTCTCAAATACTTGATGTTGTTGAGCTTTCTGCGACTCGACGCTGCCCCACACTTAAGGCCGGTGCCCCAGGACTAAGCGCCAGTTAGGCCCTTCAACTTAAAGATGGCGCCCAAATATGACTTTCGCTTCCAAATACGATGCTCAACATGTGCATGGCTACCTCTGGTGTCCAAACACTGTAGCCGCTTTAATGACCTAGAAAAAGAGGAGACTCATATAAATACGAAGAGAAGCTGCTGCATTTATTATCGAATATCAGAGATATCCAAATATAACTCACATCAGCTTAGATTAGAAGAGAAAGAAGTTGTGCTTCAAGGAAGAAAGTTATTGCATCTGACTTTAGCTCAGCTTTTGCATAGTGAAGAGAAGATTTGGAGACAGAACATTTCCTAACATGAGTTTTCTTATTCCAAATTTCCTATTTATTTGTGTACTACTGATTATGGTGAATGTATTGAATATGTGTGTTAGTACCATAGTTATGAACTAACTCCATCTTTAGGATTGCAATGTAACCTTTTGTTTAGCTTGATCAACTTTCTCTCCTTTTATATATAATGAATCATTTTGGAATGGGTTGTTGTATTTAGTATTTAATGACCGATTGCTTGACAGAGTTTTTGGTATTGATAATAATGGACATTGACAAAATGAATGTTATTATCTAACTTTTAATTACAGCAACACCTGTTATAACCATACCTTTGGAATGTGTGTATAATATGCTCATGGGATAGACATATCTCTATGTGCCTTGTGTGATCTTGAGACTTAGCTTAATGACCTGTAACCGAAGTTATTGTCACCAATAGACATATTGTGTTTTTAGCCAGGTTAGGATGTGCATTTGTTCTTCGACAGAAGCTTATGCATAATTACTTTTCTCGGTTGGCCATTCCTTGATTTGTTTGTAATATGGAGAGTTAGGAGATGAGGTGACGCATTAGGGGAGTTGTAATCCTATCTTGACTTCTTAGCACAACCTTTGCTCTCGTTATTTTCATTTCTAATCATATAGCTTAACCAACATTCTTAATTTCTTGTTTAGATAAGATCAGTGACAACTCTAACTTAGTATTTGTTTTCGGTTGAGACTTTGTCCTCGTGGGTTCGACACTTTACTTACTTATATTACTTGTGGACCGCGTATGCTTGCGCGCAATTTGGCAATAGCTAAATCAACCAACATCAAGCTTTCCAAGGCGTGAATCTAAATCTCGATCAACCCATCCTTGAAGACGTCTCGGAAGGAAGTTCAACATCACCATACATGGCTGATCAACAACCAACGAATGTCAGGCAGACAGGCGCGGTAAGGCCAGGTGAGGAAGAAAGTGGAGAGCATGCAAATGTCGTGCAACTGGAGATGCTCAAGACGTTGAAGGAAGCACGGGAGGGACAACAAATGATGATGGCTATGATGCTGGAGATGCAGAGGAAGCAAGAGGAAATGGAAAATTTCCGCCAACAGTTGATGCAGATTCCCGCTTTCAAAGCCATGTTCCCAAACAATTCACAGAGAGAACATGCAGAAGTAGTGGACAACAACAACGATAGCAACAATAAGGAGAATCAGACTGCACCTCCATTGACGGAGAATCAGTCCATTCCAATCATCCACTTGGAACCTCATAACAGTGGTGACGTACCACAACCCGGACTGGAAGTCAGCCAACCTCAGACAAACATCATTCTGATTACTATCCCCGCATTTTCACAAGTGCAGATACCAACCATCCCATTCCTCGTTCAACGAACCAGCCCACAAGCACAACCGATGCAGAATTTACATGATGCTAGTATACATCAGCCAATTTATGTACCACAGAGAGTCCATACCACAAGCCAATATGTGACAAAGGATGATATGATCGATGTGATCAATCAACTTCACAGGTAGACATCCCGACCTTCAGAGTTAAACTTTACTCCACCTTACCCGACACATATTCGGAGACAACCCTACCCAGCAGGGTATATCGAGCATCCCCCGCAATTTCCAAAATACAATGGAGAGAAAGGAAATGCCAAGGAACACATTGCCAGGTTCGTAGAGTCGATGTCTCCATGGTTAGGATATGATGAAATGAACAATCACAATTTGTTGATGAGGGAATTCAACAAGACTTTGACGGATAATGCCTTCAGTTGGTACTACAACTTGGAGAAGGGATTAGTCCATGATTGGGATGATCTAAAATTGCAATTTTTTAAGAAATTCTTCTATGTGCAGAAACAGGTAACCATCGTAGAGCTCATGCGATTCAAGCAGAAGCCAAACGAGGAGCTGTCGGATTATGTGAATAGGTTCAAGGCCCAAGCACAGAAGTGTGCAGAGCCAATTGAAGAAAAGAACTTGGTTAGCATATGTAACAATAGTGCTTTAGAAGCCTTCAAGCCCCACCTCATTACCAGGGCGTGTGATTCATTTGCGACCCTCTCATCTTTTGCACAAGATTTGGGGGGAATCAAGACATTTCCCACCAGCCATGCTATGGATACATAGAAGAGCAAGAGAACAGCAACTGTGGCTTTGGTGGATTCTCAGTCAAAACCACAAGGGGCAAGAGGGAGAAGAATGAGAAATTTGACCGAAGCAGAGAAAAGCATGGGGACAAGTATACTAGAATGCCAGTTCCGGAGGCTATCACATGCAGCGAGAAGGCGTTCAGGAGCCTGTACAAAAAATGGGTCGAGCACGGAGTGGTGAAACCTCCAAGGCCCCGGTTGATTATAACGGAAGAAATGAAAAGAAGACCAGACTTCTGTGTATACCACCAATACGCAGGGCATTCCACTATAGACTATTACAGTCTACAGAGGATATACCATGAGAAACTGGCGGCCGGGGAGATTGAACTAGGAGAAGAAACATGCAACACTATCACCTATGTTGCAGTCCCGGAAGTCAAGAACTCAAATACTAGCTCTACGTACCATCAAAAAAAACTCTGAACTACAGATGAGTTAAAAATCCACCCAAGATGGTGGTCCACCAAAAATGGTGGTTTAAGTCCTCAGGAATATCCCTTGCCAAGTAAATTGGATGACCAAGGGAGGAGGCACAAGAATTGACGAATAAAAAAAAACCACCCAAGATGGTGGTCCACTCTAAATGGTGGTCAAGTCCTCGTAGACTGCACTTGCTAAAAAATTGGATGACTCAAGTGACGAGGCACCCATTTTCAAGTTCTCGTAGACTGCACTTATCAAGAAATTGGATGACCCAAGTGACGAGGCACCCAATTTCAAGTCCTCGTAGACTGTACTTGCCAAAAAATTGGACGACCCAAGTGACAAGGCACCCGATTTCAAGTCCTCGTAGACTGCAGTTGCCAAGAAATTGGACTACCCAACTGACGAAGCACCCGAGTGTTACACTTTATCATTAAAAGTGAATGAGACACCTGACTATAAGTCCTCTGACCCGAAAAGTTATACTTTCAACTTTAAAAGTAATCGAGGTACCTGACTATAAGTCCTCGGACCAGACAAGTTATACTTTCAACTTCAAAAGTAATCGAGGATTTATTATTTGAAAGGTTATACTTTTCTTTAAAAGCAATTTTATTATCAATAAATTGTTAAACTTCCGTTTATGCTTGAATATTTTTTATGATCTCTTTTAAAAAAGAGAGTATAGATTCAAGTATTAGTTTGCATAAAAAAAACATGTTTTTTCTTGAAAAGATTCATGTTTGTTTGTTTTATGAGGCCTATTGTTGTCTTGGAGTCTTAATTTGAACAACTTAAGATTCAATGTTAAATATTGAGTTTTAAGGAATCGTTCAAATTAAAGGCAATCAATAAGGATAAAAGAAACTACAATTTGATGAATGAAATATATGTACATGAATTTTATGATACAGGAAATGGAAAAAACAATGAAAGTTCATGATCTAAAGGCCATAACCTGTCGAACTGAAGAGAGGGGAAAGCTAAAGCCTCCAAGTCGATAATGGTGTGGTACCCTGAGCCTTCGTATTGGAGGCTATTGAGCCTTTAAGGTCTTGGGCAGCTGACTCAATTTTCCAAAACCTTGGTCTTCAATTTATCTATAGAATCTTGAAGCTCCTAAAGCTCTACATAAAGTAAGTCATTCTCAGGGAGACGTGAAGTGACTTCCAAACGAAGTGCAACAACATGAGATTGGAAATAAAGAGATCCAACCTAACATGGAAGGGAGACATGTCCAAGGAGAGTTAGGAGATACCACAAGAGACGGAAGGTCATTCAACCCACCCAAAGTGTTATCCACAATACCCTCCCGAGCATTCACCAACTCGACGGAATCCTCCTTTGGAGGATGAAGATCCGCAATAATCTCCAAAGAATTCCTCCTCAAAGAAGCTTGCAAAACATCAAGCTTCAAGAAGTGTAGACTTCAACACTTATATATATATATATATATATATATATATATATATATATATGATCATCTCACCAACGACGTGACTCACGCGCAGTGGGGAAATGCTAACTGGTAGATGACGTAGACATCCTCCAGTGTAGAGGTGTATTCCTCCCAAGCAGTGACGAATATGCATGTAGAGGAGCACCATGGTCCTGTTGGATATGAAAGTCCCTGCATAGTTGAATGCAATGAAGAATGTCAGCCCTATTTTTAGTCTATTCACATAATCACATTCCCAAGTATCTCGTCAATCCAATGTTTCCATCCTTAAGGGAGGCCAGATGAATCGGACAAGAAGCGAAGGGGATTGAAAGGGTACTCATGTTCCTCTATGCATATGCGGGGAATGCGATTGGAATGAGAAAAGTCATTCTAACATTCACAATCCATTCAAATAAAAATAGAGTAAAGGAAGAACGGAAAAATGTGAAGGAGGAGACCATTAGATTGATCCCCCTAGGGGTTGGCCCATAGGGTTTAGCCACCTAAGGAGCTCTCCCCTCTTACAGTTAACTTCTCCTTGCTCGTTGGATCAACTGATTGGAATAAATGCTACTTCGTTAGAATATACGAGCCAAGATCCTTGTTAAGGTGAAATGGCCCGGAATGGATGCTTCCTCGTTGTGGTGTTTCCTTTTCTTTGAGAATATCCGAGCCAAGATCCTTGTTAAGGTGAAATGGCCCGGAATAAATTCCCTCGTTGCAGTGTTGTCTCTTTTCTTTGAGAATATCCGAGCCAAGAACCTTGTTAAGGTGAAATAGCTAGGAATAAATTCTTTCTCGTTGCGGTGTTGTCTCTTTTCTTTGAAGATATCCGAGCTAAGAACCTTGTTAAGGTGAAATGGCTCAGAATGAAAGCTTTCTCCTTGCAGTATTGCCTTTTCTTTGAGAATATCCGAGCCAAGATCCTTATTAAGGTGAAATGGCCCGGAATGGATGTTTCCTCATTGTGGTGCTGCCTTTATTTTTTGAGAATATCCGAGCCAAGATCCTTGTTAAGGTGAAATGGCCCGAAATAGATATTTCCTCGTTGCGGTGTTGTGGTCCGAAAAAATACTACAATCACCTGAAAAGAAAAGAAACAAATGAGGCAATCACGAAGAAATAAATACAGCCACATCAATTGGTCTACACCTTTTCGTAAAAGATTAGAACACGAAAGTGCTCCCGCGGCAGTGATGGAACTTTGGGATCAAATTTTCTTACCTGTGCATACACTATTTAATTTTATTCTTTCAACCACACAATTTAAAAAAAAACACGTGACGTGAATTAATTCTGGACCAGAAAGAGGGAATACTACATTGTTAGGCGAGCCTAAGCCTCCTCCATGCCGGGATCTTGATGCCTGCTAAAGTTTATATTGGGAGTGTTTTTATTAATAATGAAAAACTTGGATGTCCAAAGGTATTCATGGGGTGTAAGCAATGATTTGGTTTCATTGTCCTACTGCAAGTAGGGATACTGGTGGTTTTGGACACCATATAAGCTTATGTGTTACATACGTGAGATACACCACTACACGCGCAAAGTAGAACCACATGCACGGTTTAATTGAAAAGAAGTCTCACCACAAATGGAAAAGAAAGTATCTTTGTTTTGCTTCTGATTGGCTTCGGCTGCTTCTCCATTCTTGGGATAATAGAGGCGCAATACAATCAGATCAAGTTACTGGCTACACTCGCAATGAATCCTCCGCTTGTACAAAAGTCCAAAATTGCCTTTATGCGCATAGCTCGAAATTGGCTTTCATTGGACATGGCTTGGGATGCATTCTTTCAGGAAGAGTAAGTGATATCGACGGAAAGGAAGTCAATCACTTAATTAATGCCAGAGATTGGTAACATCCAAATTTATATAGGAAACATGTTGCATATATCATACCAAAATTAAGGAAACGTGCTGCATCCAAATTTATATACCATGCATACAGGCACCTAGCTTATATAATCATGTATAAATATAGACTAATTAAACTTGGATGCTCATTTGATTACTTTATTATGGGACATGTATATATATATATATATATATATATATATATATATATATATATATATATATAAGATTTGATCCTTGTTTTCAAAATAAAATAAGATCTTATTTTATTTGATTTGTCTTGATTCAGTTTCAAAAAATAAATAAAAATAAAATAATAATAATAAATAAATAATATATATATACATATATATATTATGGAAACAAATATTCTATTTCTAAATAAAAAAGATTTGATCTTGTTTCCAAATAAAAGATGATTTGATCTTATTTACAAAATAAAATAAGATTTAATTTATTTATTGAGGTAGCTTAATTTAAATTTTAATTGTCTCTTCATTCACATAGTTGGTGAACTTAGGTACTGAATAGTAATGGATTTGGGTTAGAGCACTGATATGTCTTCCATTTATAATCTGTTGGTCTAAAACTAGCATGTTTAAGGACGAGTACAAAGAAAAAGAAAAAAGAATAAGAACCAACATAGATAACATGCCATTTTTTGTAATCTACAAAATATATCCTAGCTAATGGAGTATCATATTCTATTTGTTGCATCCTGATATTCTAAAAATTTTATTCTCCGAACAAAGATACTCCTAGTCAAGTTACACAAAACCGTGCGTGGTCAATAAGTTTTAAGGATCGGAAGTGCGGATCAATGCCTAAGATTGAGCAGGATTTGGGAAAGATTTTCAAGATATCTTGAGAGAACTTTCCTAGGGGTTCCCTCTTCAAGGATTTTTTGTTTTCAGGACTTACAAGATCGAGCTCCGTGGATTTTTCAGAAATTTGAAGCAGGATTCACAGAGTTAAAGTAATTTGCACGATCGTCACTCCAAAGACGCGACTCTCGCGCAGGGGGCAAATGTGGGCTCAAGTGCAAATTAGGGTTCTCTTGACCTAATTAAATTAAATGCACAAATTAGGGTCACTATTACAAAACAGTAAATAAACAACGCTTAAACCACAATGTTTTTTATAAAAACGTTGTGATATTTTTTTCCACAACGTTTTTTAAAAAAACGTTGTAGATATATATGCAAAAACGTTATTTATTTAAAAGGGCATTTTTTGGGTTTTAATTAAATAACGTTTTTTTAAAAAAAAATTGTCTATGAAGAAAAACACGGAGCAAAAATACGCTTAAGTTAAAACTTAAAATTAGAAGACTATTCTTTTTTCCTTCTCTCTCCCGTTTTCCCTCTCTATCTCCAAGTTTCCTTCTCAGATCTGCTCTTTGGTTGTGTTCTTATTGTCCATGCTTGTGGAAGGGGGAGGCAAGGTCTCGGGGGAGGAGGAGCCGGAGTGGGTCATCGAGTTTGGGTTTGTTTAGGCGGAGCAAGAGCTATCCGGTGGCGCTTCCTCCTCCGATGGAAACGCTTTACTTCTGCACTCAAACAATGGAAATCGAAAACCCTAGACCTTGTAAGAACCCGGATTTTTTTTAGAAATTATTAAATAAGAATTTAATGAATAAAATTCTTACGTGTGGAATGGGTTCGAATAAAAACATTTATGTGATACGAGGTATGTAGGAATGTTTACATAGGGTAATATGAACTATGTAATATGTGATTTTTGTGATTTATAAATATATTATTATTATATATTGTTATTGATCGCAGAGATAATTCAGTTGAGATAAAAGAAGTGGATAAAATTTCCTATCGATATTAAATAGTTTATAGGATTATTTTATCATAGTAAGTGGATGACATTAATGTATAATTGTCATTTTCTTGTGTATATGTACTAATAACTAGTATGATTATAATATAGGTTATTGATAGTACGTAAGTTATCCGCGAATGGGTTTGGATAGTGAAACATAAGTTAGTTGAGAGAGTTAACTAATAAGAATAAATATTGGTTAATTGATAGTTGAGAGTTATGTTATGAAATAATATAATGTGTATGTTAAACCTTAAATAACTATGGTAATATAGTACAAGGTTTAATTTAGTTAAGTAAAGGAGTGAATTAATATGTGTGTTGAATATGTGATACCTTATATATGTTACTCAGAATGGTAATATGTGGGAAAGTCTAATGTACGAATAACGTTAAATATATATACGTTATTAAAAGGAGACATAAATCATTATATCTTTAAATGGATATTTATTATTTAAAGAAATTGTTTTGGGAACAATTTATAGAGGAGAGAGAAATAATAATTATATATTTCTAATAGAGGATATTAAAATAATTTCTAATATTGAGTTATTTTAATAAAAGGAGAAAATGTTATTTTGAATAATAATATTACCTTATATATTTTTGTATGAGGTATGATTAATGATATAGTAAATATATTAAAACGTATTTGCTATATGTAAATAAATTGATGGAAATAATGTACTATAATAGAAACTAAACTTATTATCTATTTTCTATATATAATATATGTACATGTGTCGCATACATATAGTTAATTGATATTATATTAAGAATAATATCTTGAGACAATAAGCAAATTAATTTCTAATTATAAATGTCTTTATTCTGGAGAAAACATAATACTTATGTTATGACAAAATACATAATTTCTAATGTATTTTCAAGGGAGTTAATTAATGAAAGAAAACTAAGTTATTTTAATATATTAAATAACTTAAGTTATTATTTTATCATGGATGTTATCATTTAAATAACTAATGGAGTATATATTAATTATTATAAGCGTAAAGGTTATACTTATAATTAATTAAGGTAGTTTATCATTTAAATGCTTGAGTCACACAAATATTATATTGAAAGAATAATAAGTGTGGAGAATGAGAGAAGCTTAAGATCGAGCTTGTGAAATATGCCTAGTGTGGCAAAGTGAAGGATTAAGCATTCATTAAATAATTTAATGAATAATTGAAGGAATTAATTTGTATGTGCAATGATTTTATATTATAAGTAGCTACATCTATATGATATGAAATGAAGTGTGACATTTAATTAGAACTAGTGATATACATATGATAAAAGTGATTAAATCATAAAGTTGATTTAAATAAGTTTTGTTATCTCATCCTAGGTGATGAGACAATTATATGTGTACCCTAAAAGATGGGAATAAATAAATATGTGTTATTAAAATATTTATTTCAATACCAATGTGTAAGTAAATAGAAATGAAATATTAAGTTATTAGTGAACATTTAAATTAAGTCCACACATGTTTTAAAGATTAAAATATGTGGACTAATGTATATGGACTATATGAGGTGAGTACATAAATAATCCTTAACTTTACTTGATGTAGTAGCATTTACACATTAAACTTACATTTTGGGAATTTAAAGAACCAAACTAAGCCTTAGAATAACAAGTTGCTGAGATTGTTTCTCTTGTCCTAAATTGAGTGGCACAAAAGTACATGAACAGTGGGCTAAAACTAAGTTACGTATTCTCCAAGTGACTATGGAATAGGTGATCATTTGCTAAGAAGATGGCTGGTAAGGGTGGTTGAGCAACTCTCTAGCAACCCTTGTTTCTTCCCATTACACCATGAATTCAACCTTAGAGTAATGAAATTGCCCAGTCCAAGTTTTCTCTATAAATATAGTCTCCTTCTTCTATTTCACGTTTGTTAAGTTGCTGAGAATTTGGTTATGAAAATTCAGTAGTATTGAGATCAAGTAGAGGTTTGGAGAACTATAGATAGCAAATTGGAGCAACCAAGAGGTAATGATTCTAACCTTAATGCTCTTGAGTTCTAAGTTTTGTAAATTCTTAGAAATGTCATGAAATAGTAGCTTTTAAGTCCAAAAAAATTGATGGCTAAGGATTGTTATAATCCATGAATTGATGCTAGACATCGTTAATATGGTTGAATACGAAATCAACGGATGTTAAACGAACCAATTTGGTTTAGAAACGAATTCGTAGTGAATGATTTCGCTAAATTGTCCAAAACATGAACATTTGCATGAACATGAGTTATAGATTCATATTTGGGTTAGTTAATGTTTATGTTAGTTGATGGGTATCTAGTATGTTGTAGTGCTATGAATTACGAATCCATAGAATCGAAAACGGACTAATTTGGACATGTATAACTCAAATTATGAAGGTAGAAAGGATTTTTGGCTTGTTATTTTGTAGCAGAGCATGAATCCGTGAGTTAACAGTAGCTATGCCAGCCCCGGCGGGCTATTTATAGGGCAAGACCCCCGCCCCGGCGGGGGTGGTCTGACTGCAACTGCTGAGAAAAATCTGACAGAACATGTTTTGGTAAAACGGCCATAACATTTTCATACGAACTCCGATTGAGGATATTCAAGATGATCCGGAAAGAGAATGAATAGACCTACAACTTTTGTGCTTTAAGTTTTTAAATTTGAGGTCATTAAGAAGGGTAAAAATAGTCATCTTTATGACTGTTATGTAATCGAAGGCCATCGGAGGGCGTCGAGCGAGCACATGCGCAAGTGTAGTGCTCTCGACGATGGAATATGTTATTCTAAGTGATGTAACATGAAAATGCATGATAATAGACATGACATATAAGATTACCTTACTCATTATAGAATGCTTTAGCATGGCTTAGCATGTGTTTCGAAAAGAAACTTAGAGTTTTGAAAAACGAATATTGACGAACCTTGAGTCTTTGAAGTTATGATATTTTAACACATACATCTTGTTGAGTTATGAGTATACTTAAGAATGAGAAGTGATTTAAAGTTACTTTACTTATTATCAACTTACAATAGCTTAGTTGAAAATGATTTCTAAAGAAAACTTGAAACTTTAAGAACGAACTTAAAGTAATTTGTGTACTTAAAGTTCTAAACATGATAACATATATTCATGGATTAGTTAGCTATGAAATGAGATTAAAAGGTTCACCTAGTTGCTTGACCTTGGCCTAGAATAACTTTTAAAAGTGAACTTGAACGCCTTATGCCTCTAGACATGCCGATTATGTTCATCTTTTAGCTAAGCATGAATTGGACGTTTCAAGTGTGATTTAAAATACGTTTTCAAATAAATTATGCTATATACATGTGAAGCATGCTAGTAGAGGCTTATTAGTTTAAAAGCTTATATCATCGAATCTTGTTAAAGAAAGTTGTTAAGCCTTATTGATTGAAATAAATCATTATGAAACTAAGTAGTTTGAATATGAACGATATAGATCACGTATCTTTAAACTTTAAAAATGTGCCGAACACATTGCTAGTCAAGTGTGTGATAAAAGTATATGAAGTTGATGTCAAGTACGGATGGTTAAGGAATACCTATATATATATAGCTATTCTAAAAGTACGATGAGAAAGTGAAATGAAGGTTTTACGAACCTAGTTAGAAAATAATGTAACATTGTTATTACATTGAGAATGCATGAAATATGTTACTGATGGGTATGAATCCATGATTATATAATTGTGTAAGAATACAGGAAGTGCAGTTAAGCGTTAAGCAGTTAAGTCGTAGTTCATAAACTACGAATCAGGCAAGTCTTTCAATTTCTATTTGTTATATGAATTTGATAACTGTTAGTTGAGTTATATTATGCGATGCAAATGTTGATGTATATATATGAAATGCATATGAGATATGTATGAAATGTGAAAGTTGATCTTTGATGATATGCTTGTGATATAAACCTCTATGCTTGTTATGTGAGAAGTAACATGCGTAGTAAATATTAATTGATTATGAATACATGAACTCAATATGCTATTATATGTTATGTGCTGCATGAAAACTGTTAGAATTGTTGGGCTGTCGAGCTCACCCTTGCAAATAACCACTTTTGCAGGTTAAGGACTCACGGTAAAAATTTCGTGCTTCTTGGTTGACAAAGTAAATAGTTTCGCAACGAAAGATACTATTTAGATCATTACTTGAACCATGTTTAGGTTCTAGGAGTATACTTGATATATACTTACGATGTTTAATACTTGTTGTATTGTAAGGATGTATTAGTTAATACATAGAGGATATCGAATCAAGATGTAAAATCTTATACAGTAATTCCAATAGACTGAACTATATTATATAGTTGATTCAAGAATTGTAATTGGTTCAAAGTTATGAAATCAATAAAAAGATTTTATTCAAGAGATTGAAAAAGTTTAAATTTTTCCACGTTTTTATAATATCGAATATGATGTAATACAGGAATAGTAAATGACCAGGATTAGAAACTTATAAAACTTTGGAGTCATTGTGCAGATCCTGAAAATAGAAAGAATTTATATTCTAAATTGTAATAAATAAAATTTTATTCATTAAGTTATGAATGAAGAATATAAATAGTTTGAGGATAGTCGTGGCGGACCGGATCCGAGATTTGAAGGAACTGGATTTGGGGGCGTCAGAGACCTCATCACTAATGTATTCGAAAACCCTAGAACAAGAAGGCCTCCTCTTGAAGAAGACTAAACAAATCTGAAGCAAGATGAGGATAATGATAAAGGGCAACTGTGTATCTGCAGATCTGATTGCTTTCGTCCCCGATCACTATCTCTCTCCGATTCTCTCTAAAGGTGTTGTGTGAGAATCGAAGAAAAGGCCCGCTCATCACAAGCGTCTCTTTATCTCCCGCCCGTAAGTATATGATTGTTTTTCTTTTTGTTTGAATTTCTTCCGGAATCAATATAATATATGTATATACTGATCTTTTCTACTGTGTCTAATTATGTTTGTATATATAAATAAATTTAGGGGTTTTTTCTTGGTAGATTTTATTAGGTTCGAGTTCTGTAGCTTCTTTGATTTTGCACAAGTTACTCCTATCTATAGTAAACTTCTTAACTTCTCTCAGTTTTAGCTCATGTCCAGTTAGCTTTGCTGATTGAAAAAATTTTGTCATGAATTTTGCTTCTGATTAGGGTCCATATGAATTTCTTAACTTAATTTGACGATTAATACTGTCATGAATTTTGCTTCTGCAATTAGGGTCCATATGAAATTTTGTTGACGTGATTATTTGCTCTACAGATTTGTGACATGGTTGGTATTGCAAGATATCTGAAGAGTTGAGCTTGGACTGTTCTACCCGTTGGTTTGCTATACGATGCTAACAGTGGCATTTTCTATTCTTCATGTCTAGCACTTGCAAACCGTAATCAACTACTGATCTAATTTTTTTGTAAACAGATTATTTTATAGATTCGAACTTCAAAAGGAAAGAAGGTTTGTGTCCTTTTAACACCTGAAGAAACTGCCCTAATATTAACTGCATTGGGCATTGATCGTGATGTTCAAATCTATATTGGGCATTGATCGTGACCTCTACTTTTGCTGGTAATGAAGTTCTTAATTAATGACTTAGACTGCAATAATGCTCAGAAGGTACTGAAACCAAGTAAATGTGCCGCGTATGGAAGAAGATGCAGAAACATGTATGCTAATGTAAAAAAGTGATCTGTGTAATACAATAAGAAAAACCTCATTGCTTTTCAATGCTATGTTTTCCGGTAGGCATTTCACATACGAAATTTGATCAGGTTTATTTGAATCGGTCGGTTTATTTCACTGGGACATTATGATGCTGAGTATTTTTACAATTAGCAGCAATTCTGTTTTTTTTCTTTTTTGCGTATTTCTAAAGAGAGACTCTATATAGTTTGTAAATGCTAAATAATGTGATGCAGTGAGTACTTCCCATACTCAACATACTTTGAAGGTGGTCGCAGCTCTGCAGTTATGTCTTGCAACCAGATAAAGAAGAACCCTGCTAATACTTGGAAGGGACAGCTGAAGCACAAGGTCTGGATGAAGCAATTGCATGGGCTAAAGAGAAGTTTCAATCACATAGCTCACTATAAGACTGGAGCATGAAACATCATGAGAAAGAACTATCTGCAGAAGTTGCAGGTACTGTGGTTTATTGTCTTACAACTGAACTAATATTTACATGTAAGAAGTTCTATAAGAGGCTGCTAACAATTACCATTTATTTCTTATAAATTTTTAGAAAGTCCTGTTGTGCTTCACTTTCCAGATGGGCAGATGGATGGATGTGGATCATTGCACTTACAAGAGGTAAAATTTAGTTTTATGGAACAAAAGTCATATTTGATTAAAAGGAAAAAGAAAAAAAAATCCTGGTAGATCTGTCTATGAAAAGAAAACTAAACAAAAAAAATTCGGTGATTTGTGCAAGAGTCCCTTCCTATGTATAATAACACATAGCTCCATATATCCAATAGTAGACGAGAAAAGGGGAAACAAAAAACACTATATATCACCCTGCCATGGTTCCATTTGGTTTGTGAATCAATCGAGGGAATGGAAATAAAATGCAAAAGAATGCCTTGTTTAGTTATCTTTCAAAGCAAAGGGTTTGCATTAAAATATTTGTATGCCATTTGGTTGCACCTTGGAGAATATGCCCAGCAATATGCATATTTTAGAATGATAAGGTCACTGATGAGCTTTCTTTCCTTTTTGCTCCTTTTGCAGGATGAGACGCCAAATAATTAGAAAACAGAAGAAGAAAGAAAAATGGATGAATATGTAAAGTCTCAAACCTTTTACTAAATAAATACATATAATATTTTGTTGTTGTTCGTTGCTCGAAAGAAACAGTTATGTACATCAGAATCAACTAATCAAGCCTCTGTAATGAATTATAATCCCTATAATTGGGCTATGACATAGGAATGAGACATGCAAGCATCTAAGATGCTACTAAACAGATACCTATATACTACAGCTATATCAATGTATGATGATTCCTCACAACATATCCCCACTAACTTTCTATAACCATAACAAAGATTGAACCTCTACTGATCAACATGAGTGTGTGCACACGTGCTACCCCTATGTCAATTGTTTTGTGCTTAATGCTAATCCATATTCACTTTTATTTATATAGTGACTGGAAAACTATTACAGTGTCATGTTCCTAAATCCTAATAACAGTTTCTCATTCTTCAAATTATAATGTCAATCGAGACTTGTCTACTTGTTCCAATTTGCGGAATGTTTTTTCCTCATGTTAGACATCTGAAAAGAATTGCTACTTGCTCTCAGACACTCGCTTCTTTTTTTCCTTCTTTCATATTTTGGATTAAGAAAATAACATTTCAATAAAAAAATAATAAGAATACTTTTTCTTGTGGTGAAGTACAGAGGGAAATGGCATTACTGGATGAAGATATAAGCTTATGGTCATCTGGAAAGGAAAGAAACATTCAGTTGCAGAGTCAGGTACTTTAGCTGTTGATTGAATAATTCCAGGCTGTGTAAACTTTCACATAGTAGTGCCAGTATTTAGTCTCAATTGTGTATATCTTCTGCTTAATTTAATTAGATGGGAGCTATTGAAACAAGCAATGTTGATGCAGTAAAATTCTTTTTGATGAACTCTCTTGATACAATATTTGAAAGTTCTTAAGTAAAGTATTACAGTATACTTGCATAGAGAAATCACATATATTACAATATACTTGTTTTGGCAGTCACTGTATCTTTGTGATATGGTGTTTCGGCAGTCACTAATATGGTGTCACTGTGTCTTTGTTTTGGCAGTCAACTCTTCTCGGTTTGCCTTGTCCTGCTAATTCAGTTGGAAATTTGCCACTTGGTTACATCAATTTGAATGAGGTTATGTGTCTATTGCTCTGATGAATTGCCATTTTCATTGTTACTAATTTTTTGATATACCATGAGTATAGAATGTGGATTCATCATGTCTCACTTAGTTAATTAGTACTGGTGTTGATTAGTAATTTTGATTGGTGCAAAAGTAACAAAGCAACTCAGTTTATACTTTCTTCTTTTCGACCAGGCAGAAGAAGTTGAAGCTGTGCTAGCTAATGCAAAACAATGGAGCTATCTGTAAACCTTAGAAGGTTGGCACTAGCCCAATGGAGCTATGGATAGTTTGGTATATGTTTTGTGGATGTAGTAATTTGAAATTGTAAACGAATGGTATTATTGGGATGTATTTTGAATGGTTGATATATTTTGGCTTTAAATTTAAATGAGAATTTAGACCTTTTAGCTATATATCATGTCATTAGTATATTGCAGGTGCATTGGTAATGTAGGTGAATTATAATTTTTTTTTCCTTTTTTTAATCTACAATATTTTAAAAACGTTGTGTAAATGTGCATAAACGTTGTCTGATATACTAAACAATATTTTTATCTAGAAAACGTTGTGGAATTATATCTTCTACAACGTTTTTAAGCATTTGCTAATTTTTGAAAAATAAATCTACGTGTTTTTTCTAAAAAACGTTGTGTATTGTGCTTAACTACAACGTTTTAAAAACGTTGTGTAAGGGTGTCAAATAGACAACACCCTTAACCACGATGTTTTTCTGACTGAAACCACAACGTTTTTTCTGGGTTGTCTATTTACTGTTTTGTAGTAGTGGGTTCACATTATGATCAAATGAAAAGACGGAAGAACATGAAATAAAGAAGCAATTAAGACCTGAGAGAATCTTTTACGTGTCCCGAGGCAGGAGACACGTAGAGGCGACTCATTTTGGAAATTGATTGAGGGATTGGATTGGTGGCTAGAAGGACAAGACGATCTGAGCATTATTCTGATGACTAAGGGTAAATTTGGAATTTCCCCGAGGTCATGTGCCTAGCACATGACCACTCTCCAGAAAAATCCTATAAATACCCCTTCCACTCCATTGGGAAGGGGACCTCACTTCTCTTGAGACTCAAAACTTGGACCTTCTGGAAGACTAGGAGACTTGGAGATTCTCTCTCAACCCAAAGACTCAAGAAGGCTCTCTGAATCTTTGTTACCCTAACAAGGTTCTCAGATTCTAAGAGTTCTGCCACGTGTGTCGTTGGAGTAATCGCCACTGCTCTTCTTCTCTCTTGATCAATCAATCAATTCGTCTTTTTTCGTGGATTTCTCTCCTCCTCAACCAACACGAAACCCTAACCCTAGCAAGGTACAATTTTCTTGCCCACAAAACCCTAAATGAAAATCTAGAATTTCATTTTGTGCTAAACCTTAGGGTTAAACCCTAAGGGTTTGCAAGGATTACAAGATTGCTATTAAAATTCCAAGACAAATGACCATTATACCCTTCTATGCATTATTGAAGCTAGTTTGTAGATTTTGACTATAGGTGAGTTGGTAACCTAAACCCAACTACCCCATGTGCTAGAAAACTCCAGCAAATTAACTCTTTTCAGCTGAATACATTGCATACACGTGTTATATATATATTGGAGAGAGAAAAAGTTCATTGTTAGCCTAAATTTTGCACAACACTCAAACTAACTCTCTCAAGCTCCACACCTCCGAAATTTCTTAGCATATCAGTCCCCAAGAATAGCCCCACGATCACTCTTAGCAAATCATAAGCACAGAATCAAAGATCGATCAAAGAAGGTATAAACCCTAGCCAAGAAATCTGTCCATCGATCTGTTGTTAGATGTTAAAATTTTTGTGTTAAACATGTTAAATATAGTGTATAATGATGATCTGGGTTGCTAGATGTTAGATCCATAACATCTAGAGGCTCGAATTTGGCATTTTACAAAATCTGGAATTTTTTTAATGAGTTGTCTGACAACGAATGTCAGGTCTTGTAGATCTCTATCTGTGTTAGATTTTTGTGTTTGAAGTGTTGAATATTGTAGTCTGATATGTGGTCTTTCATTTGGAGCAAGAATCAGGCCTATATCAGTTTTAGATTGCAAGATATTCGTGGTCAAACCACGTTGACCGACATTGACTGGTTGAAATCTGGGCAACCATGAACTTGCCCAGAAAGCTCTGACAGCAAGTTTATGGGCCCAGATCTTTCTATTGTTAGTTGTTTTGTTTTTGTTGTTTTAACTATGTTGTAGTCTGGTAGATGGACCTTAGATTCATACCTTTATATCACCAAAACATCAAACTTGTTGCTCGCAGTGGCTGGTCAAAGTTTGTCAGATGTTCACTGATTGAGTTTTCTGGGTAACCTAGAAAACTCAAGAGTGTGATTTCTGACAAACGTTGACCGGCATGGATCTGCTTATTATGTTGTTGTAATATGTGTTGTATGTGTTAACTTTGTACCTTGTCATTCTGGCTACATACTGAATGCATTAGCTCACACAAACAATACAAGAATCAAATGTTATAGAAGCCCAAAAATGGGCAGTCGATCTGTTCTTCATTTTTGGGTAACCCAGAAATGAAGAACATGTTTGACAGTCCCTTTGAAGGCTCAGATCTCCTGAGTTATGCAATTTATGATCATGTTTATTATTGGATCTTGTAGTCCTGCACTAGTACTACACGATCTGATCAAGAACATACTTAGAAACACAACACACAGTAATTGATTCCTGGTCAAACATGCCCACTCGTTCACTGACATGAATTTCTGGGTTGGCCAAGAACAACTCAAGAACACCTATAGCGACAGTTTAAATTATTATAGGCCCTTTAGTGATGATATATTTTAAAATTAATTATTTTTATTAAATAATTATAGAAAATTAGTTTTTAATTATTAAAAATACAAAATAAATTATTAAAAATTATTTTAAATTCTGAAAATTATTTTTAATTATTTTAAGTATATTTCATAAATATTTAATATTTTTGAAATATTATTGGTATATAATTTATTTAATTATAATATTAAATAAATTAGTTAAAAATGATTTTAATACTTGAAAATCATTTAAAATTATATTATGATATAAGAAAATATTTGAAGTTATTTTTAATGATTTTTAATATTTTGTGATGAAATTCATTAATAAATTAATATTAATTATAATTAAGTTATTTATTAAATGCATTAAATAAATTAATTAAAAATGATTTATTATATTAAAAAATTATTTTAAATGATAATAAGGTATTTAATAATATTTTAAGTTATAAAATATAACTTTTAATATTTTAAGACAAATTTCATTAATTATTTAATATTAATGATATTAGACTTATTTGATAATTATATTAAATAAATTAGTTTAAAAATAATTTTAATATTAGAAAAATCATTTTAAATGAAAATAACGAGTTCAAAAATATTTTAAGTTATAAAATATAACTTTCAATATTTAAAGGTAAATTTCATTAATTAATTATTATTAATGATATTAAATTTATTTAACAATTATATTAAAGAATTTAGTTTAAAATGATTTTAATATTATAAAAATCATTTTAAATAAAAATAAAGTGTTTAAGGATATTTGAAATTATAAAATATAACTTTTAATATTTAAAGGATAATTTCATTAATAATTTAATATTAATGATTATTAATTTATTATTAAAGATATTAAATTTATTTAGTAAATAGTTTAAAATAGTTTTATTAATGTAAAAATCTTTTAAAAGGATATAAATGAATTAAAAATCATTAAGTTATACTTAATGGCTTTTAATATTTTGATAAATAGTACATTAATAATTAAATATTAATGGTAATTATTTAAAATGATTTTAAATGATTTAAAAATCATTTAAGGGTAATATTAATACTTTAAAAATATTCTAAGTTATTCTAAATAACTTTAATATTTTGGCAATGGTTTTATTAATAGTTTAATATTAATTAAATATTAATGATAATAGAATTATTGAATATTTAAATCATTTAATAATGATTCCGATGTTTAAAAATTTATGATAAATTATAATAACTGTTTAAAAATTATTATAAGTCATTTAAAAATAATATGACTAATACTTACAGATATTGAACAACAGGATAGAGTCTTAGACTCGATAATTACCCGATAAAGCCGTCGGTATATCGACATGTTTCAGAAATTGATTTGGACTTATATAATTTGTTTGTATATGTGTTTGTTTGTGATTCAATGACTGTTGAATATGTGTGACCAATGTGATTAGGTTATGCGCTGACTGCAATAAGTAGTATTATGTGTTATGATATGTTATTCTAATCAGTAAAATGATCTTATTACTGATAGGTTGCTATATAAAAGATAAATCTAAGTTGCGTATTGTAAGCAAAGCACTGTGCAAGTATCCTACCTTTGCATTTTCTTTATCTGAATGGATGTAAGTAAGAAGTTTCGTAATTATATTATTATTGTACTGCATTATTAACCCTATTGTCATTATATATTATATCCGATCATTGTTTATCAACATAATATTATATTATATAACTCATACATATATTACGTTAGTTAATTTTGAAATATGGTTATACAAGTGTCCTCACTTGGATAATCATTATAGTTAAACACATGTTGATATATATATATATATATATATATATATATATATATATATATATATATATATATATATATCGTCTAGCTATTTGATCAAGAAGACACAAATATATAAATATCGTTGAATATGATAAAAACCTTTTTGTATCCAATCAAATTGTTTTGGTTCGAATTCCAGACTAAGTATGAACATTCCGATCAAGGGAAAACTTTTATGCGCCCAAGGCGGACAGAGTGAACGATAACATCGTTCTTGCATGCAGTATTAATCAATACAGGGTTCATTGGGATGATCACCCTCACGCCCGTAAGTTATGACGGTTTGCAGATAAAGTTCTGCTAAACCTTATCGAAAATTTAAAACAATGTTCATAGTATGTCACTTAAACCCCATTTATAGTCAATACGTAGTTTCAAAAATGTGAGATAGAATTGTTATGTTATTATTATCGGATCAGTTTACTTCACAACTATTGAATCGTTGTATAAGTGATGTATAAAGAAAACATTTAATCCTTTCAACTAAATATAATTATAATTGCTATTACTTGCTGGGCACTCAAATGCTCATCCTTGCTTAATTTAAATGTTTTCAGCCAATCGTGATCAACCTGAAGGATCATGCAAACAAGGAAAAAAGAAAGTAAACAGAATATGTTTAATGGTATCTTTTGTAATAGTTAAACTGTATTAAGACAATGATATGTATTATCTATCATGTAAGGAATTATAGTAAAGGTTGCATACTTGTGATTAGACTCTGATAAATGTAAATTAAGTTTGATTTTTATATTATTGTTATTATTATTAGTATTATTCCGCTAATAGAAATGGTATCGTGAAGCACCGAGTTCGGGTTTCAAGTACCTAAATTTGGGGGCGTCACAGTTTTGTTATTTGTCAAGCACTATATATCCACCCCAGAGTTCTGGCCGAAATCCCATTTAAATAGAGTCCCAAAGCCATCCAAGTTCCACCATCCATGTTCCAGCAGTATTCAAAGCAAAATAGGAGAGTTAAGATGTGACGCCCCCAAAACAGGTATACATCACCCATCTTGGGTCACCAGATACAAGGTACTGAATACAAATACAACTTAATTATACAACGATGTGTGTAAAATACGACAAAACATAGGTCATGAGTTTTAATACAAATATTGTCATCTGAGACAATATCCACACTCAATGGAGTCCTCATTACATTTATTATCACACTATTTCACGAATAGTGAGGACTACTAATGCACCATCTAGGACCATCACTCGTTCCCGACTAGTCCCATTTACGTTCTCATTTCCTGAAGAGAACAGTGAAAGAAAGGGTGAGCTCAACTAGCCCAATAAGAAATATTTTGACTAAGATAATGCAGAATAAATTATCATTAGCCTTCAACGGTGTTAAAGTGATAAAATATAATAAACATCAAGTTTAACTGCAGCGGAACAAGCAATCCATTAAAAGAGTCAAGTATAGAATAAAATCTACTATCTTTTATGATTTAAAAGGTTTTTCATCACTTTTATCGCTGAGACTCAGCTTAATAAATCAAATCAAATCATCCCTGCTCCACGGCCAAGGATATTCATGTAATCATCAATGGTCATGACTATACTGAATAATCTCTGGTCATAATCATACTAACAACTGTCCACCAATGAACTACAGGCCAATGAGGAATTTTACCACATCATTCGTCACATTACGGTCATGATTATACCGAATAATCCCTGGTCATAATCATACCAAGTCCATCTATGCACGTAAGCCAAAGATGACTTTCAACATAATATAAGCATGAGGATAATGACAATTCAATAAAACAAGTTCAAGAATAAATTTTAAAGATTTATAAGTTAATTTATCCTGAACTCAATAACGTCCAAATTGTCAACATGATACTACTTTGTGCAGTAAAATTCAAGAATACGCAGAAGAATATTTCCATGAAAAGATACTAGATGAAGCGCAAATATCAAGGATATTCCACTAATTTCATGGAGTATAGAAGACAAAGCTTTAACTAACTTAGTATAATATAATATATGAAACTGCAAATAGATTTTCACTCGCTATGCGGTAATCCACGTATACAGATCATTTCCATAATTTAATAAGGAATGAATACACATGATCATTCACCATGCATGTGGTAATCCACATAGACAGGTTATTCCAACAAAATAATAAAGAATGGAATAATAGAAGGATTCACCATGCGTGCGATAGATTGCACAGACAAGTTATTCCCAACAGAATAATAAATAATGGAACCGGTCCCATGTAAACGCATGCATGGATATTCCGACAAAATAATAAATAATGGAACCAGATCCGGCGTAAACACACAGACATGATATTTCGACAGAATAATAAAGAACGGAATATTAGAAGAATTTCACCATGTATGCGGTATTTCGCATAAACAAAGTTATTCAACGAAATAATAAGAATGGAATAACGTAAGAATTTCACCAAGTATAGGGTATCCCATGATATACAAGTTATTCTAACGAGAATAATAAAGAATGGAATAACGAAGTTCTCTTCACGAATAAGAAAGAAAGAATACCCCTTACGAGTACAACAAATAATATCCCCTACCTTAGAAGAAACTGGATATTGGAGTAGTGAAGTAGCAGAATACTTTTCTTCTTTCTCTCTATAGTTTCTCTTTCTAGAGTTTCAGTGAATTCGTTAGAAATAATAAAGGAAT
This sequence comes from Panax quinquefolius, assembly GCA_020205615.1. Taxonomy (NCBI): domain Eukaryota; kingdom Viridiplantae; phylum Streptophyta; class Magnoliopsida; order Apiales; family Araliaceae; genus Panax; species Panax quinquefolius. The sequence goes on from CM035166.1 coordinate 23,112,737, forward strand.
GAACTTCTATTTATAGGAGAATGGACTGAATAGTAACTAATTCATGAATGGTCCAGATTGATTTACTTTTAAACGGACAGTCCATATTGGTTTACTATTAAAACTTAAAGCAACGGTCCATACAGATTTACTATTAAAACTTTAAACCAGCGATCCATATTGATTTACTATTATAACTTTCCACCAGCAGTCCATATTGAATTACTATTATATCTTCAACCAACGGTCTGAAAAATTAGCACATCTCCTTATGGAATAATATTGTACCCAAAAATGATTTGGACCGAAAAGAAATATATCTTACGGGTGAATAGTACCTTGTGAATAGTAACTCATGAATAGTAACTCGTGAATAGTAACTCATGAATAGTACTCCGACACGAAAAAGTGCCCCGAATACCCGATTGAACAATATAACCTCCAGACATCAATTATTATCGAAACAAATGTCGATTTCAACTAACACAAATAATTCCAACACAATGGAACTATCAATTTCATATTTAATTAACACAAACTTATTCATCATTAATATTATAATTCATAATATTTAACAACCAGGTCGTTCCCAGGGAAGAGGGGGCTTTTCGATAAGGATTTCTTCTTATTGGCGCGCAATTAGGTGACCAAACCTCTCCTTGACATAACTTCTAGACATTGTCAATATTGCAAATAATAATATGAATAACTTTGTTGTCTCAATTATTAATTTAATAATATATCATATTATGCAGATGATACTGTAATAATAATTGAATCAATAATATGAGAGATATGATGCAGCAATTACTGTAGCAATAATTGAGTATAACTGAGTGACTTATCACGTAAACATCAATAATCAATACCGTGTGCTACTATGCAACCATGCATATTACTGTACTTTTACTACCGAGTAGTTCAACAGTTTTAATGGTAACACTTTTGCTGTTATTTTTATAAAAATATTTTTGTCATTTTCTCAATCCGACAATAATTCTGTTGTGGGGTCCACCAATGATTGTACCATCGTACAGATATTCCATGACAAAAAGAATATTCCCCAACCAATCGAATATTATATAACCACTTGCTTACTTTGCAAAATTTATAAATATAACCCACAACTATAACATTATATCAAATCCACACCATAATATTTAAAAAATATTTCGAGAAATTTAAATCATTATTCATAAAATTCGGGGTCTCACAATCTCCCCTCCTTATGAAATTTCGCCCTCGAAATTTACTTACGTACCTGGTCTGCCGAAGAGATGAGGATACCTTGACTTCATTTCAGATTCTAACTCTTGAGGTATAACCTTTGAGTGTTGAATACGATCCTTCTTATCCAAGATTTTAACACGTATCTCCTCATACGTTAAATCATCCGCTATCTCGTCCGGTTCTAAATTAATAATGTGGTTTGGGTCATCCACATATTTACGTAACATCGATACGTTAAAAACGTTACGAACACTCGACATACTTGGCGGTAAAACGAGTCTATAAGCCACAGTTCCTACTCGATCGAGGATTTCAAATGGGTCAATTAAATCGAGGGTTGAGATTTCCTCTCTTCGTCAATTCCTGCTTCTAGAATAACGCCCTCTTGAACCTTCTTCTTCATATTCATCAGCTCTGAGTATGTAGCTTGAGCGGCTTTAACTTTATCGATTAAAGTCGATTCTACTCGTATATTCGTTATCTTCACGTAGGTTCGTATATTCGCACTTGTAAACGCATATGATCTTCTACTCAACGCGTTAGCTACCACGTTCATTTTTCCACGATGGTATTGAATGATATGATCATAATCTTCCACAGCTCGAGCCAACGTCTTTGGCACATGTTACGTTCGTTTTAGGTGAAGAAAATATTTAAGGGGGTTTTAGAAATGGGTTTTGTACTGGGGTCAATACAAAATTCGATGTCACGCTCTAGGGGTAGGCTAAGAAGTCTTCAAGAATACGTCAAGAAATTTATTAACAAATAGAATTATCATTCAAAACTGTGACTCTCATCCAAGACTTGGATAGTACGTCACATTATCAACTTGCCATTGTCATTCACGACGTTGCCTACGGAAAGTCTGGCTTCGGTGCATTCCACACAAGGAAGTCAACAACGAAAAGATCGGGGATCTTTACTTATGGCTTGATATGACAATGATTGACTTTAGTGGTTTGGTTGCTTGAATTCCCATAACAGGTTGGTTAGGAATATGAAAGCTAACAACCTTACGAAAAGTATGATGAGTAGTTAACCAATCAATTCCTAAAATCGCATCAAAGGCAAGTATTTTCAAAGAGATAAGATTGACAGGTAACGTGAAAGTGTCAATTTGAATTAAACAAGATTTATAAATAGTGGAGGTAACGAAGGTTTCTCCCAACTGAGTTTCAACAGATAAATCAAAATATAACTTCTCCGGAGTTAAATTCAAACATTAAACACAACTAGGTGAAATAAAAGAGTGAGTAGAACCGGTATCTAACACGGTATAGACCTCGCAAGAGTTTATGATTAACTTACCCGTGATAATTTTATTCAGGTTCCTCATAAAAAAAACGCTCTCTTAAACTACTGGCTTTGGCTTGTCTGGGACATTCTTTGGCATCACTATCCCAGCTGGACTTGACTTTGGTGCACGACAAAATTGGGCTAGGTGACCTTCTTTTCCATAATTGTAACATGCTTTGGACTGAATCACGCAGTTTGGACTGATATGTCCTTCCTCTTCGCATTTGAAGCATACGACCGTCGGTCGTTCTCCTTCCTTAACAGGTGCTGGTGCTGTTGTCTTTCCATCATTATTGAACCTTCTCTTCTTGAAATTTCCACTTCTATTATCTTGGCCATGATTACCACCGAAGTGGTTACCATTCTTGGCATGATAATTTCCCCCATGATGGTTATCATTGTTTCGATGGCTGTTGCCACCGGTACGATTATTATCGTGTTGTTGGTCGTTACCTTTTGGTTGTGCTGAATCATTATCGCGCTCCAATAACTGAGCCCTATTTATAACATCTGAATATAAACAAAGTTTGTGAGAAATGAGGTATTGACGTATATCGGGTTTCAAACCTCTTAGAAACATTCGCGTCATTCACTCCTCATTATCGACCAAATGGGATGCAAATCGGGATAACTCGGCAAACTTAGCCTCGTACTGCGACACGATCATATTATTTTGTTCCAACTTGATAAACTCCACCTCCTTCATGTGACGAATACTTTCGGGAAAGTACTTGTCGTTGAACAGCTCTTGGAACTTTTCCCAAGACATCTTGAGTGCGTCAGGCTGGGTACGTTTTACAGATTCCCACCAATAATCTGCTTCTTCACGCAACATAAAGGTGGCAAAAGGAACCTTTTGCTCCTTGGAGCATCCCAAGACATCAAATATCTTGGTGATCTGCTTTAACCACGTCTCCGCCTTAAGTGGTTCTGGCTTTCCCAAAAACTCTGGTGGTCCCAGCTCCTTGAACTGCTTAGCGGTGACCGACTGTGGGTTGCCATTGTTTCCACCTGCATTATGAACAAGAGTCTCTCTCGCCTGATGTTGCATGAATTGTATAAAGCCTTTGAACATCCCATCGTTCATCATTTCATCGGTGTTATTGTTTACCTGAGGATTATTGTCTTTCTGTTGCACATTATCCTGGATATTGATCGTTGGTGACTCAACGGTCTTATGTGCTTCATTGCTTATCCCAACATTTTTGGATGCCATTTTCAAATACTGCCACAAAACAAGGGTTAATTAACATGTCACATATTATCCATATACTCTGACCGACCAATTAAATACCAAATAAACTTTGGTAGGTCATACTAGCGAAGGAATTCCCCGTCTCTCCCCTCCTAGTTCTTGTCTCACATCTCAGCTAGGGATCATATCCCTAAGCTTTGATACTGTTGTGATGCCCCCAAATAGGTATATACATCACCCATCTTGGGTCGCCGAAACAAGTCTTGAATACAAATACAACTTAATTATACAACGATGTGTAAAATACGACAAAACATAAAGGCTATGAGTTTTAATACAAATATTGTCATCTAGACAATATCCACACTCAATGGAGTCCTCATTACATTTATTATTACAATATTTCACGTAATAGTGAGGACTACTAATGCACCATCTAGGACCATCACTCTCTTTCTGACTAGTCCCAGTCCCATTCGTTCTCATTTCTGAAGAGAACGGTGAAAGAAAGGGTGAGCTCAACTAGCCCAATAAGAAATATTATGACTAAGATAATGCAGAATAAATTATCATTAGCCTTCAACGGTGTTAAAGTGATAAAATATAATAAACATCAAGTTTAACTGTAGCGGAACAAGCAATCCATTAAAAGAGTCAAGTAGAGAATAAAATCTACTATCTTTTATGATTTAAAAGGTTTTTCATCACTTTTATCGCTGAGACTCAGCTTAATAAATAAAATCAAATAATCCCTGCTCCACGGACAAGGATATTCTTGTAATCATCAATGGTAATGACTATATTGAATAATCTCTGGTCATAATCATACCAACAACTATCCACCAATGAACTACAGGCCAATGAGGACTTTTACCACATCATTCGTCACATTATGGTCATGATTATACCGAATAATCCCTGGTCATAATCATACCAAGTCCATCTATGCACGTAAGCCAAAGATGACTTTCAACATAATATAAGCATGAGGATAATGACAATTCAATAAAACAAGTTCAAGAATAAATTTTAAAGATTTATAAGTTAATTTATCTGAACTCAATAACGTCCAAATTATCAACATGATCTTTGCTTTGTGCAAAAAATTCAAGAATGCTCGGAAGAATATTTCCATGAAAAGATATCTTTGGATGAAGTACAAATATCAAGGATATTCCACTAATTTCATGGAGTATAGAAGCCAAAGCTTTAACTAACTGAGTATAATATAATATATGAAACTGCAAATGGATTTTCACCCGCCATGCAGTAATCCAAGTATATAGATCATTTCCACAATTTAATAAGGAATGAATACACATGATCATTCACCATGCATATGGTAATCCACATAGACAGGTTATTCCAATAGAATAATAAAGAATGGAATAATAGAAGGATTCACCACGCGTGCAATAGATTGCACTGGCAAGTTATTCCCAATAGAATAATAAATAATGGAACCAGTCCCGCCAGAACGCATGCATGTGATATTCCGACGAATAATAAATAATGGAACCGAGTCCAAATAGAAAATGCACGCATGAGATATTCCGACGAAATAATAAATAATGGAACCAGTGCGCATAAACGCTTGCATACATGATATTCAACGTAATAATAAAGAACGGAATATTAGAAGAATTTCACCATGTATGCGATTTGCCAGCATAAACAAAGTTATTCAAATGTATAATAATAAGAATGGAATAACAGAAGAATTTCACCAAGTATAGGGTATCCCGCGTATGCAGGTTATTCCAACAGAATAATAAAGAATGGAATAACAGAAGTTCTCTTCACGAATAAGAAAGAAAGAATACCCCTTACGAGTACAACAAATAATATCCCCTACCTTAGAAGAAACTGGATATTGGAGTAGTGAAGTAGCAAAATACTTTTCTTCTTTCTCTCTATAGTTTCTCTGTCTAGAGCTTCAGTGAATTCATAAGAAATAATGAAGGAATGAACTTCTATTTATAGGAGAATGGACTGAATAGTAACTAATTCATGAACGAACTAGATTGATTTAATTTTAAACGGAAGGTCCATATTAGTTCACTATTAAAACTTAAAGCAACGGTCCATACTGATTTACTATTAAAACTTTAAACCAGCAATCCATATTGATTTACTATTATAACTTTCCACCAGCGGTCCATATTGATTTACTATTATATCTTCAACCAACAGTCTGAAAAATTAGCACATCTCCTCATGGAATAATATTGTACCCAAAAATGATTTGGACCGAAAAGAAATATATCTTACGGGTGAATAGTACCCTATGAATAACTAACTCAATAGAATAGTAGTACTCCATAGTAAAAGAAAACTTAAAAAGTGCCTCAATAATACCCGATTGAACAATATAACCTCCAGACATCAATTATTATCGAAACAAATGTCGATTTGCACTAACACAAATAATCCCAACACAATGGAACTATCAATTTCATCTTTAATTAACACGAACTTATTCATCAATAATATTATAATTCACAATATTTAACAACTAGGTCGATCCCTGGAAAGAGGGGGCTTTCCGATAAGGATTTCTCCTTATTGGCGCGCAATTAGGTGGCTAAACCTCTCATTGACAGAACTTCTAGACATTGTCAATATTGCAAATAATAATATGAATAACTTTGTCGTCTCAATTATTGATTTAATAATATATCATATTATGCAGATGATCTTTAACAATAATTGAATCAATAATATGAGAGATATGATGTAGTAATTATTCGTAGCAATAATTGAGTATAACCGGGTGACTTATCACGTAAGCATCCATAATCAATACCGGTATTACTACTTAACCACGACCAGAGCATCGCTTTGTACTTTTACTACTAGGAGTAGTTTAACAGTTTTAACGGTAACACTTTCGTAGTTATTTTTATAAAATATTTTTTGTCATTTTCAATCGACAATAATTACATTTATGGGGTCCACTGAATGATTGTATCGTCGCATGCAGATATTCCATTACAAAAAAGATATTCCCCAACCAATCGAATATTATATAACCACTTGCTTACTTTGCAAAATTTATAAATATAACCCACAACTATAACATTATATCAAATCCACACCATAATATTTTAAAAATATTTTGAGAAATTTAAATCTTTATTCATAAAATTCGGGGTCTCACACAAGATTTGGGACCCCCCCGCCCTGACGGGGGTAGTTTTATAGGAATAGCCATCCCCGGCGGGCTTAGGCCATGTCACGCATAGCTGAAGACCCCTTGCCCTGGCGGGGGTGTAAAGGGAAAATAGGCACCTTTGCTTGGGTAAGTATAAAAGGAAAATAGGCACTTCCTACGTGGTAGGGAATTTTTTGATGAACTTTGTTTTCTCCTTTTCAGCTATCATCTTGCTACTTTATGGCCACCAAATCACTCCTTTTATGCTCAAACACCACACCACCACACCTACACATCAACCAACAGTAAACAAGTAAAATTGAACATAAACATGAGAAATTCACACCGATTAAGCTTGAATTAGGAACCGATTCGTGGTTATAAAATCCACTTATCAAAATCCCCCAAACTTAAAATGTGCTAGTCCTCGAGCACATGCAATCAAACAAACTAAATGCTATGCAATGCAATTAAAATGAGATGAAATGTCTCTATATATATGTCTATGAATCCAACAGTAACACATAATCAAATATATTCTTCCGGCCACAGAACAATCAAGCACACACTACAATACTTCATAATAAAACCCATCAATAACTTCTTATCAATTCCTTGAATCTTATACTTGTCATCACTAATATCGTGTGTGTGTGATCAACATTTATGCTAACTAATTTAAATTCAAATTCAACACATAACCAATCTCTTATTAGGATTCATACAAAATAAACTAGAAAATTTCAAAAATAAACAAGTTCCAACTCAAATCAAACGTTTACCAAGATTAAGGGTCCGAATAGGGTATTTATGCTTTTTTTTTCCTACTATGGGGGCTCTTTGCCTTTATTTCCTGTCTTATCTTTATTTATTTATTTATTTTTTAACATGACTGTGCAATGCCTCATTCTATTAGGCTAACAGTGCTACCCCTTAACAAGCTTTCAACCAACGACTCCCAGACCATTAAAGACCTTAGAGCGCTAGGTGTTAAGACACCCCTACGGGCGTACTTGCTCAAGTAACAAAGGCTCTGAAACAAGACTAGTCACAACATATATATATATATATATTAAAGCTTATGTACCCCACATTTATCCCCCCAAACTTAGGTTCTTGCCCAATTCTTCGTTTTCACTGCCTATCCTTGTCCTTTTCTCGTTTACACTACCATTATCCTTTAGAAACTCTTTATGTATCAATTTGATTTAATTAGTTCCCACAGATGTTATTCGCGTGCTACCTTTATTACACCAGTTTCAAACAAGCACAAGATCCGAGTCATGATTCAAAACTACATCACAGTTCTAAAAATCAGTGCTGTATTTGTCTACTTAATCTCAATCTCATCATTGGCCAAAATAAAATGAGCTACAACACTGCTGGACATATGCACAATGAACACAATAGTTAACTAATTTTTTTTAATATATAAGGCAAATATAACATAACAAAATGCAGGAAATAACAAGACTATCCTAAACTACTATGCGTCTAAGCTACTATGCAATTACGTGACAATATGTAAAACTTCTAAACTAAACATGATATAACTAATGACATTATGCATGCAACATGAAATGCAAAAATAATCTAACTCCCCTAAACTTAAAAATTACAATGCCCTCATTGTATAGATAACGCAGTAAAAATATGAGGACTTCCCTGTAAGTACTTTAAGCCTGGGGTAGTGGTGTGTTGTGCTATTCTTCTTTTTCCTAATCACTTGGTGGAACGCGTGGCATTGGACCTGGCTGTTGATATGGAAATTGGGCATTAGGATTGAGGCTTTGAAGCATCATTTTCAAAGATGCGAATGACAGGTTTATTGCATCAAACATATGGTATTGTCTTGCTGCGAGATGCCTCATCTCCCTTCGTGCTTCCTTATTGTGATCCTCTATTTGTTGTTGAAATGAAAGAAACTGAGGGTTAGATATGGCGTCAGAAGATGGTTCCGCCTCATTTCCCTGGTCTCCCATAGTCGCATCCTCATCATCCGAGGTGTCTTCGGCGTCAGCTTCGTCCTCCGAAGCTGATGGAAATACAAATCCAAAACCTCGAGGATGTGATTCACCTCCGGCCCACACCGAGTATCATGTTATCATTCAGGAATCTAGTAGCTGCAGTGGCATTTGGGTGGGTTCATCATCAGACCATCGAACCCCGGCTTGACGACACAACCCACATATGAGTGATGGGTGTGGTAGGCCACCCGAAAAATTACGCCGTAGGCATCGGCGAATGGAAAAGCTGATTATGGCCCCGACGTCGATGATGAAGTCTTGCACAATTTTGTATAGAAATAGTGCCTTCTCCTTGGTCACATTAGAGGTGTGCGTGGACGGAAACAGTTTCGCACATAAGAAGGCATACCAAATCTTCCCATACCTGCTGAGATCCTTGCTGTGAAACAACATGCCTCTTTTCCGACCCTTGATTCATGTCGTTCCCGGCTTAGTCATTTCTTTGAGTACCGCCTCAAAGTTGGGATCGAAATCACGCAAGTGAGCGTATTGGCACTGTTGAGGCACGCGTAACTGATAATAAGTGTTGATGGCATCAGCACTGAACGGAACCAATCTCCCCCGTACAAACGCGTTGAAAGGTGCCTTGTCCTCGGCATTAACATAGAACTCTTTAACCACGTTGACAACGGCGAGCTCGGGTTCCTAAGTGAATTTGTTCCAACCTTTATGATAAATTTGTTGCATCATCTCCCCATCCACATGATCTGGTGCAAACCCCCACTTCGGTGTGGGTGTTTTTGTAGCCATGTAATCATATCGGTCAGCGGCGACGACACTTTTGAACTTGCGTCGGTCGAAGGTTTGGGATGGTGGAGTTGGCCGTGAACTTTATCCCTGTTGTCGTTTGGATGTTGGTTGAGACGCCATTGACTTGAAGACGCCGTAACACAACTATATCCCCCCAAACTTGACTCACACACTCTGCCGAACAGTTGGTGTGCCCACTGATTTCTTCCCCCAAACTTGATGTTTTGTGTTTACCAACTAGTGATAGGAGGTGATGAATTGGTAGACAACACGCTCACGCTCAATTGTTATGTAATTTCTTTCCCCGAAGAACCGAAATTCGTAGCTTGTGGAGATAGAGTTGAATAAAAGTGGTGAAATTGGGTTGAGAGGGTGTGTTTATATAGAGATGGGGTTTGGTTGTGGTGAGGAGTAATGGGATGATGGAGTTGTACTGGAGGAGGGTGATGGAGTTATGGTTACTGAAATCGTGGGTTGAGAGGGGATAATGGTTGGAGTTAGATTTGTAATGGAGAAATAAGGAGGAGAAGTGGGTTGATGCATATGTAACTGCCGAAAAGTCATTTCAAATCCAAAACCCCCACCCGGCGGGGGGTACAAAGCCTAAAAGGCCCACCCCGGCGTGCTTGCTCCTTGTCTTGAACACGAGACCCCTTGCCTAAGAGTGATGTGATTTTCCAGCGGCTTGGTTTTCCTGCTTTCTTCCTTGCTACTCCTAGCTTATGCATGTAAGGTTCCTGCACAATCATGAAACATGCATATAAGTAGATTATGAGCAATCCTAAACATAGTAACGCAATTATCTAAAGACGACTTCAACTTTGACGCCTAATAATCAAATTAACATGAAATAAATCAAAACTAACTAACATTCTAATCTACAATTTAATTAGTATGGAAAAATAAAAGATGATTGGGTTGCCTCCCAATTAGCGCTTGATTTTAAGTTGTTCAGCCTGACTACTCCCTGTTTATGGTGCGTCGGATAAAGTGATTTCAATGACGTCCCAATTGGACTCGCCACCCCGGTAGTGCTTCAACCGTTGACTGTTGACTTTGAAAGTTTCCAATGGATTTCGACTGTAGAGTTCAACGGCGCCATGTGGGAAAACTATTTTGATGGTGAATGGTCCCGACCACCTTGATTTGAGCTTGCCTGGGAATAACCTCAATTGTGAGTTGAACGGCACTACCGATTACCCCAGCTCGAACGTTCTGTGCATGATTTTTTTATCGTGCCATTTCTTGACTTTTTCTTTGTATAACTTAGAGTTCTCGTATGCGTGAAGTCGGAATTCATCGAGTTCATTTAACTGGAGTAGCCTCTTTTCACCCACCACTGCTTGATCAAAGTTCAATTTCTGAATTGCCCAGTAGGCCTTATGTTGTAACTCGACAGGTAGGTGACACGCTTTCCCGTATAGTAATTGGTATGGTGACATACCAATCAGTGTTTTATACGTAGTCCGATAAGCCCATAGTGCATCATCCAACCTGAGAGACCAATCCTTTCGATTCAGATTCACTACTTTTTCCAGAATTCTCTTCACCTCCTTGTTCGAAACCTCAGCTTGCCCACTAGTTTGGGGGTGATATTGTGAGACCCCAAATTTTATGAATAAATATTTAATTTTCTTGAAATAATTTTTTAATATTATGGTGTGTGTGTTATAGTTGTGGGTAGTATTTATAAATTTTGAAAAGTATGCAAGCTGTTATATAATATTCGATTGGTCGGGGAATATTCTTTTTGTTGGAGAATATCCGTACGACGGTACAATCATTGGTGGACCCCACGATGGAATTATTGTCGGATTGAGAAAATGACAAAAATATTTTATGAAAATAACGGCGGAAGTTTTACCGTTAATACTATTGAACTACTCGGTAGTAAGTAATAGAATGTCTGGCGTGGTTGTATAGTAGCACACGATATTGATTATTGATGCTTACGTGATAAGTCACTCAGTTTTGTTTTGTTGGTATTATTAATGTAATAATACAGAAAATCTTTTTACATAAAACATAATACTTTTATAAAGTTATTCTATAAATAGAATATGTTATATTCTATTATGCATAGTGTCTGCATAGTGTTTTGCATAGTAAAATCTTTTTTTTATAAAAAATGTAATACTTTTATAAAGTTATCCATTTTATTAGACAATAATTAGAATATATTATATTTTATTATGCATAGTGTTTTGCATAGTAAAATCTTTTATAAAGTTATTCGTTTTATTAGATTATAAATAGAATATATTATATTTTATTTAAAAGATTTTGCTTTAAATATGGACCGTCAGATTAAAGTAAATCAATCTGACCGCTTATGAGTTAGTTACTATGCAGTCCATTTATCTATAAATAAAAGCTCATTCCTTCATTATTTTCTTACTTAATTCACCAAACTCTAGAGAGATAAACTATAGAGAGAAAGAAGAAAGTATTACGCTACTTCACTACTTATATATCCAAAGACTCTTCTTCTTAAGGTAGAGAATATTATTTGTTATACTAAATGAGGGTACTCTTTCTTTCTTATTTATGAAGAGAACTTCATTATTCCATTCTTTATTATTACATTGGAATAACTTTGATACGCTGCCACTACCTATACTTGGTGACATTCTTCTATTATTCCGCCTTTTATTATTCTGCTGGAATATCATGTATGCATGCGTTTTAATGGGACTGATTCCGCCTTTATTATTCTGTTGGAATATCCTCGTACATGCGCTTTACTGTGGGACTGGTTCTGCTCTTTATTATTATTCTCATTGAAATATCCTCGTCATGCGTTTTCACGGGACTGATTCCAAACCTTATTAGTATTCTATTGAATAACTTTGTCTGCTAAGTACTGCATGCATGGTGATTTCTGTTGTTATTCCATTCTTTATTATTCTGCTGGAACATCACATGCATGCTTTACGCATGACCTGGTTCCGTTATTTAGTATTCTATTGGAATAACCTGTCTATGTGAAGTACCGCATGCATGGTGATTTCTTTTGTTATTACATTCTTTATTATACTCAGTTGGTCAAAGTTTTGACTTATATACTCCATGAAATTAGTGGAATATCCTTGATATTTGCGCTTCATCCAAAGATCTCTTTCATGGAAATATTCTTCCGAGCATTCTTGAATTTTACTCTACAAAGCGATATCATGTTGACAATTTGGGCGTTATTGGTTCCCCGGATAAATTAATTCTTGAACTTGTTTTATTGAATTCTTATATCATTGTCATCATCCTCATGTTTATATTATGTTGAAAGTCATATGTGGCCTGTAGTGCATAGATGGACTTGGTATGATTATGACCAGGGATTATGCGGTGTTATCATGACTGTAATGTTACAAATGATGTGAAAAAAGTCCCCATTGGCCCGTAGTGCATTAATGGACAGTTTTTGGTATGATTATGGCTATGGATTCTCTTCGGCCAAGGGTGCAAAGATGAATTGTTTTATGGCATGATCAGGACCGTTGATGAATACACAAATATTCTTGGCCCGTAGTGCATGGATAATTGTGGTTGTGATACTAAAGAATATCCTTGGCCGTAGTGCAGGGGTGATTCGATGATATGGATTATTTATTAAGATGAGTCTCAGCGATAAAAGTCATGAAAAACCTTTTAAATCATAGAAGATAGTAGATTTTATTATCTACTTGACTCTTCTAATGGATTGCTTGTTCCACTGCAGTTAAACTTGATGTTTGTTATATTTTATCAGTTTAACACTGTTGAAGGCTAATGATAATTTATTCTGCATTATCTTAGTCATAATATTTCTTACTGGGCTAGTTGAGCTCACCCTTTCTTTCACTGTTCTCTTCAGGAAATGAGAATATAGCTAGACGCGAGTCGAGGAACGGAGTGATGGTCCTAGATGGTGCATTAGTAGTCCTCACTATTCTGTGAAATAGTGTGATAATAATTGTAATGAGGACTCTTTTTGAGTTTGTATACTCTCTAGTAGACAATATTTTTATTCAAACTCACAGTTTATGTTTTGTCGTATTGTACACAACAGTTGTATTATTAAGTTGTATTTGAATTCTGTACCATGTATCTGGTGACTCAAGATGGGTGATGTATACCTAATTTTGGGGGCTTCACAGATATGATGTAGCTTCCTTTTGGTTGACCCCATACTTTGCAAATAGAGCTGTGAATGATTTGTTGCAGAAGTGACTACCTTCATCAATTATAATGGCTCTCAGTGTGCCAAACCTCGTAAAAATATTATTCTGCAAGAATTTGAGAACACTTTGGCATCGTTAGTCGGGAGTGCTACTGCTTCAACCAACTTTGATACATAGTCCACCGCAATTAAAATGTACTGGTTGGTAAATAATGAAGGGAATGGCCCCATGAAATCAATGCCCCATACATCGAAAATCTCAACTTCTAAAATTATTTGAAGTGGCATCTCATTCCTTTTCGATATGTTGCCCACCCGTTGACATCTATCACATGTTTTAACAAATTGGTGGGCATCTTTGAATAATGTAGGCCAATAAAACCAGGCTTGAAGCACTTTTACCGCTGTTCTCTCACTACCATAGTGTCCCCCATATGCAAATGAGTGGCATTCGTGCAGTATACTATTCACCTCGATGTAAGGCACACACCTTCTAATCATTTTTTTTGGTGCACTATTTGAATAGGTATGGCTCATCCCACATATACCACTTGACGTCATGGAGAAACTTCTTTTTTTATTGTCGTGTAAGATCAAGGGGAAACATGTTGCTCACTAGATAATTCGTGAAGTCCTCGTACCATGTAAATTCTAAATTTATCCCAAACAGTTGCTCATCCGGGAATGACTCGTTGATTACACACTTGTCCTCTTCCTTTTTACCCTGATTTTCTAGCCTAGACAAATGATCGGCGACTTGGTTCTCCATCCCCTTTCTATCCTTTATTTCTAAATCAAACTCTTGTAAAAGGAGGATCCATCGGATAAGGCGTGGCTTAACATCTTTTTTTGAAATTAAGTACCGAATGGCCGAGTGATCTGTATAAATTACTAGCTTTGTCCCGATCAAATACGCTCGAAATTTATCGAATGCATATACCACTGCAAGCAATTCCTTTTCTGCAGTTGTGTAATTCATTTGCGTCTCCGTGAGTGTCTTACTTGCATAATATATGGCATGAAATACCTTCTCTCGGCGTTGACCCAAAACAACCTCAACTGCAAAGTCGCTTGCATCACACATTAATTCGAAGGGCATGGTCCAATCCGACACGACAATGACGGGAGTTGTGGTCAATTTCTTCTTCAACAACTCGAATGCTAATTTACACTCCTCATTAAACTTGAAAACCGAGTCCTTCTCTAAAAGACTGCACATAGGTTTTGCAATTTTAGAGAAGTCTTTTATAAATCGTCTATAAAACCCAGCATGCCCCAGAAAACTTTGAATTCCCTTAACTGAACTAGGTGGAGGAATTTTTTCAATCGTTTCTAGCTTCGCTTTATCAACCTCTAATCCTTGAGCCGAGACCTTGTGCCCCAAAATTATGCCTTCTTCAACCATTAAGTGACACTTTTCCCAGTTAAGGACCAAGTTCGTGTCAGTGCATCTTTGTAATACCATCACCAAATTCTCCAGACATGTATCAAAGTCATCCCCATAGATAGAGAAGTTATCCATGAAGACTTCCACATTTTCTCCACCATGTCCAGAAGATGGCCATCATACACCTCTGGAAGGTAGCGGGTGCATTACACAATCTGAACGACATTCTCCTGAATGCAAATGTGTTGTATGGGTACGTGAATGTAGTCTTTTCTTGGTCTTCAGGAGCAATTACAATCTGATTATAACCCGAATATCCGTCCAACAAGCAATAGTACTCATGTCCCGCTAATCTGTCCAACATCTGATCGATAAAGGGCAAAGGGAAGTGATCTTTACGGGTCACTTTATTCAACTTCCTATAGTCCATGCAAACCCTCCAACCAGACATTGTCCTTGTCGGAATTAGCTCATTGTCATCATTCTGAACCACAAACATTCCTCCCCTTTTCGGCACACATTGCACTGGACTGACCCACTTACTGTCTGAAATCGGTTAAATTATACCTGCATCCAACCATTTCAAGACTTCTTTCTTAACCACTTCTTTCATGATAGGGTTAAGCCGTCTCTGTTGGTCTATTGTCAGTCTTGCATCGTCTTCCATCAAAATTTTATGCATGCAAAAGGATGGGTTGATTCCTTTGATATCCGCGATTGTCCATCCTATAGTCGATTTGTGGTCCCTAAGCACTCTAAGCAACTTTTCTTCCTGCAATTCATTAAGTGCAACAGAAATAATAACAGGTAATGAATTAGAATGGCCCACGTATGCATACCTAAGGTGTTTAGGGAGTGGTTTAAGTTCAAGAGTCGGTTACTCCTCCAATGACGGTTTTATCCTTATTGTGGGTTTTTCATCCGTATGTAATGGTTCAAATGGTGCTCTAAATCAGCTAACTCATGGTAGGGAGTCTAGCATCTGCAAGTAGTCCACAAATTACGGATCATCAGATTCTTCATCTCCCAATAGTGTCATTTCCAATGGATCGATAACCAAACTCTTGCCCAAATCTTCGCTGATTATTTAATCAACGATGTCCATCAGGAAACAATCTTCTTCATCCGTAGGAAATTTCATGGCCTTAAAAATGTTGAATTTTACTTCTTGGTCTTGGACCCTCATCGTTAGTTCACCTTTTTGTACGTCGATGAGTGTCCTACCCGTAGCCAAAAAGGGTCTCCCGAGGATGATTGGGATATTCTTATCTTCCTCAAAATCTAGAATACTGAAATCTGCAGGGAATATGAACTTGTCTACCTTAACCAATATGTCCTCCACAATGCCTCTCGGGTACGTGACTGACCTATCTGCCAACTGTAAAGAGATGTTCATAAGCTTAGGAGCTGGATAACCCAATTATGTATAAACTGATAATGGCATAAGGTTCACACTTGCTCCCAAATCACTTAAACATTTATTGAATGCCATATTCCCAATCGTGCATGGAATGGTGAAACTCCTCGGGTCTTTCAACTTTGGTGGCAACTTTTGTTGTAAAACCGTACTACATTCCTCTGTTAATGCCACTATTTCGAAATCTTCCAATTTCTTTTTCTTGGACAAAATCCCTTTCATGAATTTCGCAAAACTCGGCATCTGCTCTAAGGCTTCTGCGAACGGGATATAAATATGAAGTTTCTTAAAAACATCCAAAAATTTCGTAAATTGCTTGTCTTATTTCTGCTTTTGAACTCTGTGCTGAAGCGGTGGTGGAGGATACACAACTGGCTTGTCATCTAACTTTGTTTTCTCAATTTGCTTATCCTCGCCCTGTTTTTCTTCAGTCACTTTGTTGTCATCAATTTTTCCATCCAATATAGCTGAATTTTCTGCACTTTTCCCTTCCAAATGTTTTCCACTTCTCAAGGTGATTGCCTGACATTGTTTAAGATTTCCCTTCGGATTTCTTTTGGTGTCACTTGGTAGTGTCCCTTGAGGTCTATTGTTCAATCCTAATGCAATTTATCCCATCTGATTCTCTAGATTCTTGATGGCTATCTCTTGCGATTTCATTGTCATTGTTTGATTTTTCATAGCTACCTCATTGCTTGTTATATACTTTGATAGTAACTCCTCTAAATCTGATTTCCTCTCTTGACGTTGAACTGGTTGTTGTTGATTCTGAAATCCAGGGGGATACGATGGTCGTGGAGCTTGTTGATTCTGATTATTATTATTCCATGACAAATTCGGATGATTCCTATTCCCCTGATTATATGCATTATGGTACGTATTCTGAGGAATTCTGTTGTAGCTACCCATAAATTGTACTGACTCTGGGTTGATTGCGCATTGATCCATCGAATATTCACCCGCGCACAAATCACAAATATTTCCAACTTGCTGTATCTGTCCTCCTGACCAAACGTTGAACTTCTTGGAAAGTGTTGAAATTTGCGTTGTTATTGCCGTCACTCCATCTACCTCTAACACTCCAGCGACTGTAGGTTGTGTCATTCTTACCTTGGGCCACTAATAGTTGTTAGCAACCATTGTCTCTATCAACTTGTATGCCTCCTCAAAGTTCTTTGCCATAAAAGCTCCCCCTGACGCTGCATCAATACTGGTTTTGAGATTTCCATGTAGTCCATTGTAAAATATATTCATCTGCAACCACTAAGGCAATCTGTGCTGTGGGCATTTTCTGAGCAATTCTTTGTATCTCTCCCATGCCTCATATAATGACTCCCATGTTGCTGATCAAACATGGTAATCTCGTTCCTCATCTTTGCAGTTTTCGCTGGCGGGAAGAATTTTGCTAAAAATTTCTGATCCAGGTCATCCCATGTCGTTATCGAACCCGCTGGTAGAGAGTGTAATCAACTCTTCGCCTTGTCTCGTAGAGTGAATGGGAACCAGCGAAGTCTCACTGCTTCATCCAACACCCCATTGTACTTGAAAGTGTCGCATATTTCAAGAAAACTGATCAAATGCTCGTTAGGATCGTCATTTGTTAGTCCCCGAAACTGAACTGAGTTTTGGATCATCTGAATAGTCCCAGGCTTTATCTCGAAAGTATTCGCAGCTATAGCAGGCCTAGTGATACTCGACTGCAGCTCAGTCACCTTGGGTGTAGCAAAATCCCTCAACGCTTTCTGGTCTTCGGCAGCCATTGCTTCTTCTTTATCAGAATTTTCAAAGTCGTTCCTTATTTCCTTGATCCACTTACTTAACCTCTGAAACCTTCTCTCAATGTCGTCCTCAAAAGGAAGCAAGTCTGGATTTTTGGATCGAGTTTGCATAAACCAACTTCAAAAATCTGAAATAAGATGAACAAAACAAAAACAAATAATGTTTAAGTAAAACTGGACTAATTAAAATGATTTTGCAAAATAATAAAATCTATACTAAAGTCCCCGGCAACGGCGCCAAAAACTTGTTGGGTAAAATCTAATTACGCACAACACGCAAGTATACGTGGTCAACAAGTAATATAATAGTAAGTAGAGTATCGTTCCCTTAAAGACTTAGCAAGATATTAACGTCACAATTACCAATTTCCTATTAGCCCTAATTTTATTAAACCAATCAAATTCCAGTTTATAGTAAAAAATAATAAAGATATTAAAACCAAAGAAAAATCAACAAACCCTAAAAACTGAATTTTCAAACAAATATTGGAGAATTAGGCTTACAACTTCACTCTAAGCATCACTCTGATAATTATACCTTATTCCAGTTTAATTCACTATCCCAGTTTATTAATCAAGAACAAGTGTGTAGAACTAGCCACCTGTCGATGTACTAATACCGTATTAACTCAAATCCACAATTAAGATAGAATTAAGTTAAACACCTTAATTAACTAACACACTATATCTCTATGTGAATTACAATTAAAAGAAGGTTGAAGTTCAAGTTCTTTATTTGATTACATGCGATGTCAAACATATCTCTACCCTAACATTCATCAAGATTCTGTTCATTCACAAAATTCAAGAACACATGCTATATTAATTAAGTCTAGACTCGTATTTTATCTCTCGAGTTTATACAAATCCACAAAGAGTTTTTGATCAGGCAATTCATAAATTCACGCTCAAATTAATATAGATAAACTGGATATTAGCTTATTAAACTGAAATCAAAGATTACATAACCATCGTTCCACTTAAAGATCCGTCTTAAGCCTAAAAAGTAATTAGTTCATACTAAATGAAAGAATAACTGAATAAATTAAAGATAACATCTTCTCAACTACAAATATAAAACAAAAGTAGAAGAATAACGAAGAATACCCTTCAATTTATCCGTAATCGATATGATCGTTCTACAAAATCTTCACTTTGTTGCTCAATATGAAAATTTGTAATTAATCTTTGTTAAATGCCTTGTATATTGATGATTTTGTTATTTGTCTAGCACTATATATCCACCCTAGATTTCTGACCGAAATCCCATGTAAAATAGAGTCCCAAAGCCATCTAAGTTCCAACATCCATGTTCCAGCAGTATTCGAAGCAAAATAGGAGAGTCAGGATACGGGACCCCCGCCCCGGCAGGGTAGTTATATAGGAATATCCCGCCCCGATATGTAAAGGCAAAATACCCCCCGGCAGGGGTAGGGTATTTTAACTGAACTTTGTTTTATCATTTCCAGCTATCATCTTGCTACTTTATGGCCACCAAATAACTCCTTTTATGCTCAAACACCACACCACCACACCTACACATCAACCAACAGTAAACAAGTAAAATCGAACATAAACATGAGAAATTCACACCGATTAAGCTTGGATTAGGAACCGATTAGTGGATATAAAATCCACTTATCAGTACCCGGTGGTTAAAATACAGTAATACGCGTGATTGCACAGTATTTTTGAATTATTGATTCTTACGTAAGAAGGCATTACTCAATAATTGCTACAGTAATTACTGTTCAATATTTTATTTTATTGATTCAATAATTGCTACGTTGATATTTTATATTATTGGTGTTTCAATAATTGTCACTGCACAGTATTTCCCATTATCAGATCAATAATTCATATTATTTGAATAATATTATTAGATAGCATTATTGGCAATGTTTAAGGAAGTTCTGTCTAATAAAGGGGTTTGGTCACCTAATTGCGCGCCAATAAGGAGAAATCCTTATCGGAAAGCCCCCTCTTTCTTAGGAACGACCTAGTTGTCATAATTATGATTCTGTAATATTATTTGTGAATAATTAATTATTAATTTATATGATAAGAAAATATTTATTTTATGTGGATAGGAAAATATTTATTTTGCGTGGATATAAATGAAGGAATTAATGTTGAGGTATTTTATCAGTATTTTGTCGGAAATGGAGGTATTAAAAATCATCCGTATGTGGATTTAAGTCATTTTTGTTTGGAATTTGGAAAAACTTAAATCTACAAAGTTGTAGAGAATTTGATTTCTTATGGAATGGACATAAAATTCGTATTTTTCTGATAAAAGGGCTATTTATTACTCCCTCTGTCCCATGATTAAAGTCCTTATTACTATTTTGGGTAGTCACACGTTAAATGTCCATTTTCTTTTAATAACCAAACTTTTACACATATTTTCCTATTATACCCATAGTATTAAATATCTCATACTTTTCTTATTCTAATTCTCTCTCCATATTTAATGACATTATTATGGATAATTTTGTCATTTTATTCATCTTCTTAATATGTGTGAAAAGTCCACCAGGACTTTTATCCTAGGACGGAGGGAGTATGAATTATTGAAGTTTCGGAAATAAATATTTTTATTTAAAACATGGGTGGGCCTCACTTTTGGTTGGTGTGGAATTGGCTAATTTTGGTGGGCCCCACTGTGGTGTGCTGAATTCTGATCAAAAGTGGCGTGCTTGAAAATTTTGGAAATTAATATTTTATTAATTTAGTTTCCTTTGGCGTTCTAGCATTTTCCTATAAATAGGGTGTTTAGTTAGAATTGAAAATCACATCAGAAACAAGTTTTTTTTCTCTCTATATTATCAAGCGTATTTTGTGAGTATTTAGATATTTTGAGAGTTGCTATTCAGTACAAGTTTCCTTCACCATTACATCCGATATTCCAGTCAGAAGTACTATTCTTTTGAGGTAATGGATGTTATTTTTTTCGTAAATGATATTATTTTCTTCAATATCATTATACCGAAATATTGATATGAATTTTATTGTGGAATTTCTACCTTTTTGAGTCGGAGCTACTATTCACGTATACGGCACTATTCACGAATACGACACTATTCATAGAAAAAAATTTCTTTTCTTTGTCCAAGTTGTCTATTATGGTTACTATCTTTGATTGTATCCATGTTTTGATTCTCATTCTTGAATTTTGCTCCACAATTGGTTATTATAAGGTATTTTTGAACTTGGATAAACTAAAGTATGAATCCCTAATCTTTGATCTTTTATCTCAGTGGATTTGTTTTCTTGAAGATATTTTTCATCATCCTCTATCCTAAATGATGATATTACTGTATATCTTTGGCATGTAGTGCAAAGATAAATGATTACCTAATGAATATCTTTGGCCCGTAGTGAAAAGATGAACAGGTGTTGAGATGAACATGACCAACTGGTGATACAAATGAATATCTTTGGCCCATAGTGCAAAGATGAATATTTGATGCAAGATGTATATTGATTGATGTTATAGGGATAAAATATTTATAATGGACTTTTAAATTCATAGATGATAGTATATTTCATTCTCTACTTAACTCTTCTAATGAATTGTTATTTTCGCTGCGAATAGTGATCTAAAACTGGTTGTCCATTATATTTTATCTGATTTGTTAAAGGCTAACGATAATTTTTTGTTCATTATCTTAGTCATAATATTCTTTACTAGGCTAGTTGAGCTCACCCTTTTCCTTTTTGTTCCATTTTTCTTCTCAGGAGGTGAGAATATAGCAGGAACTAGTTGGGGTATGGAGTGATGGTTCTAGAAAGTTGTTTTAGAAATCCTCACTATTTTTGTAAAATAGTGTATCAATAATAATAATGAGGACTCCTTTTGAGTTTGAATACTGTCTATTAGACAATATTTGTATTTAAACTCACAGTTTATGTGTTGTCGTATTTTGCACGACAATTGTAATAATGAAGTTGTAGTTATTTCTGTACCATATATTTGGCGACTCAGAATGGGTGATGTATACCTATTTTGGGTGCGTCACATCGACTAGTTTTCGCTATATTATCGCCTCTTGAGAAGAAAAATGGAACGAAAAGGAAAAAGGGTGAGCTCAAATAGCCCAATAAAGAATATTATGACTAAGATAATGTAGAACAAATTATCGTTAGCCTTCAATAATTCAGATAAAATATAATGGACAACAAGTTTTAGATCAATATTCGCAGCGGAAATAACAATTCATTAGAAGAGTTAAGTAGAGAATGAAATCTACTATCTTCTATGATTTTAAAGTCCATCATCAATATTTTATCCCTGTAACATCAATCAATATACATCTTGAACCAAATATTCATCTTTGCACTACAGGCCAAAGATATTCATTTGTATCACCAGTTGGTCATGTTCATCTCAACACCTGTTCATCATTGTACTACGGGCCAAAGATATTCATCAGGTAATCATTCATCTTTACACTACAGGCCAAAGATATTTAGTAATATCATCATTTAGGACTGAGGATGATGAAAAATATCTTAAAGAAAATGAATCTAGTGAGATAAATGATCAAAGATTAGGGATTCGTACGTTAGTTTATCCAAGTTCAAAAATACCCCATAATAATCAATTGTGGAGCAAAATTCAAGAATGAAGATCAAAACATGGATACAATCAAAGATAGTAACCATAATAGACATCTTGGACAAAGGAAAGAAAATTTATTTTTTTCTGTGAATAGTGCCATATTCGTGAATAGTGTGTTGTATACATGAATAGTGTCGTATACGTGAATAGTAATATCGACACAAAATGGTGGAAATTCCACAAGAAAAATCATACTTCGTGAATAGTACTGTATTCGTGAATAGTGTCGTATACGTGAATAGTAACCTCGACATGAAAAGGCAAAAATTTCACAATAAAATTTATACCAATATTTCGGTATAATGATATCGAAAGAAAAACATCATTTACGAAGAAAATAACATACCTTACATCAAAAGAACAGTACTTCTGACTGGAATATCGGATATAGTGCTGAAGAAAGCTTGAACTGAATAACAACTCTCAAAGTATCTAAATACTCACAAAATACGTTCGATAATATAGAGAGAGAAAGCTTATGATTCTGGTGTGATTTTTAATTCTAACTAAGCACCCTATTTATAAGAAAATGTTTCAACGCAAAAGCAGACTAAATTAATAAAATAATATTTTTTCAAAAATTTTCTAAGCACACCTTTTGGACCAAAATTCAGCCACCACCAGTGAGGCGCACCAAAATTCAGATTTTTCACACCAACCAAAAGTAGGGCCCACCCATATTTTTAATAAAAAAACATTTATTTCTGAAACTTCAATAATTCATAATAAATAGCTCATTTATCAAAATAAAATCAAATCTCATGTCTATTCCATAAGAAATTTAATTCTCTACAACTTTGTAGAAGAAAATATTTCCAAATTCCAATCAGAACTGTCTGAAATCCACATACGGATGATTTTTAACACCTCTATTCCGACAAAATACTTATAAAATACCTCAACATTAATTCCTTCATTTATATCCACATAAAAATAAATATTTCCTTATCATATAAATTAATAATTAATTATTCACAAATAATATTACAGAATCACAATTATGACAACCGGGTCATTCCCAGGAAAGAGGAGGCTTTCCGATAAGGGTTTTTCCTTATTGGCGCGCAATTAGGTGACTAAACCCCTTTTCTAGACAAAACTTTCTTAGACATTGCCAATAATTCTATCTAATAATATTATTCAAATAATATGAATTACTGATCTGATAATGGGAAATATTATGCAGTGACAATTATTGAAACAACAATAATAAAAAATAGCAACGTAGCAATTATTGAAACAAGAAAATAAAATATTGAACAATAATTACTGTAACAATTATTGAGTAGTGCCTTCTTACGTAAGAATTAATAATTCAAAAATACTGTGCAATATCGTGTGCTATTGTGCAACCACACGTATTACGGTATTTTAACCACCAGGTATTCCAATAGTGTTAACGGTAACAACCACGTTGTTATTTGTAAAAACTCAAACTTGTAGTTTTCTTTATTCGACTATTTTTCGTTATGGAGCCCACAAATGACTGTGCCGTCATACGAATATTACCCAACAGCAAGAATATTTCACGACCAAACGAATATTCCCCGATAACAATGAATATTTTATAACCACTTACTTATTTTGCAAAATTTGCACATTTCACCTATAACCAAAGTATTATATCAAATTAATACCTTATTATTAAAAATAATAATTAGAGGAAATTCAATTTTATTTATAAAAAATTGTGGTCTTACATTGCAGATTAGGACAAATACGTCGGATACAGGAAAAGTTAAAGATAAGTCCAGCTTTGGATTATATATACAACTAAAACTTGTAACAGTATTGTATACTAATGACATTGTATGTCGGATACGATATTGAATTGTGTATTAAGTGAAGGTTCTCGACCTTGGGAATAATGTGTAAAGTATAATGTATAAACAAATTATGTTTATATCTTCCGCAATAATTATAGAATTGATGTACTAGATCTGTGGTGATTAGTACCCGGATCTGGGGCACTCACACAAAACCCCAAAACTTTTACTATAGGTATTTGTTCCATTGTTGCTCACACTCTCTGGTTATCAACAACATGACACAAATAACCAACACATTCCTTCTTCAGTAATTTCCTAGTTAAAGTCATGGTAAGACAACACGAACGTCCCTGCGACTTACTACCGTAAAACACTACCTTAGGCTGTTTCAAAGTTTGAAGGTTTATACATTTCTTTTAACAATCTATAATTTCACCATGGTTAAACAACCAATCCATCCCGAGAATTACATCAAATTGTCCCAACTTTATCGGTATTAGATCTACCGACAATTTATAATCTCGTATTTCCACACAACAACGCCTATGAATATGTTCAACATGAATTATTTCTTCATTTGCTACCTTAATACTCAAAGGTATATGTAAGACCCCAACATTTTATAAATAAAATCGAATTTCCTCTAATTATTATTTTGAATAATAAGGTGTTAATTTGATATAATGCTTTGGTTATGGGTTAAATGTGCAAATATTGCAAACTGAGCAAGTGGTTATAAAATATTCATTGTTATTGGGGAATATTCGTTTGGTCGTGGAATATTCTTGCTGTCGGAGAATATTCGTACGACAACACAGCCATTTGTGGGCCCTATAACGAAAAACTGTCGGATGAAGAAAACGACAAGTTAGAGATTTTATAAATAATGGCGTAATTATTACTGAATTAACCTTCTTTGGAATACCTAGTGGTTAAAATACGATGTCTGGCGTGGTTGCATAAAGAAGCACACGATGTTACACAATATTTTTAAATTATTGATTCTTACGTAAGAAGGCAATACTTAATACTTGTTACAATAATTACTGTTCAATATTTTATTTTATTAATTCAATAATTATTACGTTGATATTTTATATTATTGTTGTTTCAATAATTACCACTGCACAATATTTCCCATTATCAGATCAATAATTTATATTATTTGAATAATATTATTAGATAACATTATTGGCAATGTCTAAGGAAGTTCTGTCTAGAAAAGGGGTTTGGTTACCTAATTGCGCGCCAGTAAGGAGAAATCCTTATCGGAAAGCCCCCTCTTTCTTGGGAACGACCTGATTGTCATAATTGTGATTCTGTAATACTATTTGTGAATAATTAATTATTAATTTATATGATAAGAAAATATTTATTTTTATGTGGTTATGAATGAAAGAATTAATGTTGAGCTGTTTTATCAGTATTTTGTCAGAATAGAGGTATTAAAAATCGTCCGTATGTGGATTTCGGGCATTTTCTTTTTGGAATTTGGAAAACCTTTCTTCTACAAAGTTGTAGAGAATTAAATTTCTTATGGAATAGACATGAGATTTGATTTTTTTTTGATAAAAGAGCTATTTATTATGAATTATTGAAGTTGCTAATTATTGTTTAAATTTAAAACATTTTGGAAATTTTCTAGAATGGGTGGGCCCCACTTTTGGTTGGTGAGAAATGTACTGAAATTTTATTTCAAAATTATTGTGCGTGAATAGTAGCAGGTATAATAATTAGGTAGCAGGTTAGTCTGTTTTGGCGTTCTAAGCATTTTCCTATAAATATGGTGCTTAGTTAGAATTGAAAATCACACCAGAATCATAAGTTTTCTCTCTATATTATCGAGCATATTTTGTGAGTATTTAGATACTTTGAGAATTACTATTCAGTGTAAGTTTCCTTCAGCCTTATACCTGATATTTCAGCCGAAAGTACTGTTCTTTTCAAGTAAGGGATGCTATTTTCTTCGTAAATGATGTTATTTCGTTCAATATCATTATACTGAAATATTGGTATGAATATTATTGTGAAATTTTTACCTTTTCATGTCGAGATTACTATTCACGTATATGGCACTATTCATGTATACATCACTATTCATGAATACAGTACTATTCACGAGTACTATTTACGAATATGATTTTTCTTATAGAATTTCTACCTTTTCGTGTCGGGGTTACTATTCACGTATACGACATTATTCACGTATACGACACTATTCACAAATATGACACTATTCACAGAAAAATGAAATTTTCTCTTCTTTGTCCAAGATGTCTATTAAGGTTACTATATTTGATTATATTCATGTTTTGATCTTCATTCTTGAATTTTGCTCCACAATTGATTATTATGGAGTATTTTTGAACTTGGATAAACTGAAGTATGAATCCCTAATCTTTTTCCTTTTATCTCACTAGATTCATTTTTTTACAATATTTTTCATCATCCTCAGTCCTAAATGATGATATAACTGAATATCTTTGGCCTGTAGTGCAAAGATGAATGATTACCGGATGAATATCTTTGACCCGTAGTGTAAAGATGAACAGGTGTTGAGATGAACATGACCAATTGGTGATACAAATGAATATCTTTGGCCCGAGTGCAAAGATGAATATTTGATTCAAGATGTATATTGATTGATGCTACAGGGATAAAATATTGATAATGGACTTTTAAATTCATAGATGATAGTAGATTTCATTCTCTACTTAACTCTTCTAATGAATTGTTATTTCCGCTGTGAATATTGTTCTAAAACTGGTTGTCCATTATATTTTATCTGATTTAGTGAAAGCTAACGATAATTTTTTCTACATTATCTTAGTCATAATATTTTTTACTGGGCTAGTTGAGCTCACCCTTTTCCTATTTGTTCCATTTTTCTTCTCAGGAGGCGAGAATATAGCAGGAACTAGTCGGGGTGTGGAGTGATGTTTCCTGTCAGTTGTTTTAGAAGTCCTCACTATTTTGTAAAATAGTGTTTCAATAATTATAATGAGGACTTATTTGAGTTTGAATACTGTCTAGAAGACAATATTTGTATTTAAAATCACAGCATATATGTTGTCGTATTTTGCACGACAACTATAATAATGAAGTTGTAGTTATTTCTGTACCATGTGTTTGACGACTCGGAATGGGTGTTGTATACCTATTTTGGGGGCGTCATAGTTGGTATCAGATCTTAGGGATATGGTCTCTAGCGGAGATCGGGAAATAGAACTAGGAGGGGAGAGACGAGTAAATCCTTCGCTAGTGTGTCCTACTTAAGCTTATTTGGTATTTAATTGGTCGGTCAGAATATAGGGATAATGTGTGGTATGTCAATTTCTTTAATTAACCCTTGTTTTATGGCATCTGAAAATGTTAACAATTGAGTGAATGAGACAGTGGAGACACCTTTAATCACCAACCAGGGGAACGTGCAACAGGAAGGCAATATTCCTCCTGTAAACAACACTATCGAACAAACGATGAATGAGGGGATGTTTAGATGCTTTTTGCAGTTCATGCAATATCAGACGAGGGAGACTCGTGTACAAAATACGGGTGAAAATGATAGCAACGCGCAACTTGTCACAGCCAAGCAGTTCAAAGAGTTGGGACCACCAGAATTTTTGGGAAAGCCAGATCCTTTCAAGGCGAAAACATGGGTTAAGCAAATTACAAAGATATTTGATGTCTTGGGATGCACGGAGGAACAGAAGGTTCCATTCGCCACCTTTATGTTCCGTGGTGAGGCAGATTAGTGGTGGGAATCTGTGAAGCGTACTCAACCAGTCTCACTTAATATGTCTTGGGAAATGTTTCAGAAACTGTTCAATGACAAGTACTTTCCTGAAAGTATTCGTCATATAAAGGAGGTAGAGTTTATTAGACTGGAACAGAACAACATTACTGTGTCCCAGTACGAGGCTAAGTTCGTAGAGTTATCCAGGTTTTCACCTCATTTGGTAGAGAATGAGGAATATATGACGCGGATGTTTCTGAGAGGTCTGAAACCTGAAATTCGGCAATATCTTATTTCTCACAAATTTTCTCTATATTCAGATGTTGTGAACATGGCTCAATTATTAGAGCAAAATAATGAGTATGTTCAACCGAGGGACCACAACCAGGGTCATACCAGTGTCACCAGTCATCGGAACAATGACAACTAGCAGGGAAGAAAACATCCGGACAAAAGTGGTAACCACTTTGGTGGTAATCGTGGCCATGATAGTAGAAGAATCGAGTCGGGGGGGGGGGGATTTCAAAAGAGAAGGTACAACAATGATAACGTGAAGACGTCAACACCAACTATTCCTAGGGGAGGAGAACGATCATCGATCGTATGTTATAAATGCGGGAAAAAGGGACACATTAGCCCAAACTGCCCATAATAATCCAAGGTGTGTTATAACTATGGAAAGAAAGGTCATATAGCTAGAGATTGTCTTATAGCGAAACCAAGTCCAACGGGAATGGTGTTTCCAAAGGCTGTCCCAGACAGGACAAAGTCGGTGGTTCCTGGAAGAGCGTTTGTCGTGACTGCCCAAAACGCGAGGAACCCAAACGAGGTGATCACGGGTAAGTTAATCATAAACTCTTGCAAAGTTTATACCTTATTAGATACCGGTTCTACACATTTTTTTTTATTTCTCCTGCTTGTACTCAACGTTTGAACTTGACTCCAGAGAAATTAGACTTTGACTTATCTGTTAAGACTCCGTTAGGAGAAACTTTCGTTACATCCACTGTTTATAAATCTTGCTTGATCCAAGTTGGTACCATCACATTACCTGTCGATCTTATTTCGTTGAAAATACTTGCATTTGATGTGATTTTAGGGATTGATTGGTTAACCACTCATCATGCTAAAATTGATTATTTTTGTAAGGTTGTTAGTTTTCATATTCCTAACCAACCTGTTATACGAATTCAAGCAACCAAACCACTATAGTCAATCAGTGTCATATCAAACCATAAAGCCATTCATTTATTGAAAAACGGATGTTAAGCTTTCTTAGCCCATGTCATGGACTTGAACAAAAATACGTCAGATTTTAATAATATTTATGTTGTTAGTGAATTTCCTGACGTATTTCCTAAAGAACTTCCCGGTCTACCCCCAGAACGTGAAGTTGAATTCTTTATTGACATTGAACCTGGCACAAAACCCATTTCTAAAATCCCATATCGAATGGCTCCTATTAAACTTCAAGAGTTAAAGGTTCAACTACAGGAGTTGTTAGACATCGATTTCATTCGTCCTAGTACATCTCCTTGGGGGTGCTCCTGTTTTATTCGAAAAGAAGAAAAATGGGAATATGCGACTTTTTATTGACTATCAGGAATTGAATCATGTCACCATCAAGAATAGGTATCCGCTACCTCGCATTAATGACTTGTTCGACCAGTTGCAAGGAGCATAATTCTTTTCAAAAATCGATCTTCGTTCTGGATATCATCAGTTGAAGATTAAAACTGACGATATTCCGAAGACTGCCTTCAGAACTTGGTACGGGCATTATAAATTCTTAGTCATGTCTTTTGGATTGACTAATGCTCCTGCTGCTTTTCATGCATATTATGAACCGTGTGTTCAAAGAATATTTGGATTAGTTCATTATCGTCTTTATTGATGACATCCTCATCTATTCCAAAAGCCGTGAAGATCATGAGCGCCATTTGAAGCTGGTACTTCAAAGGCTTCGTGATAACAAGCTATATGCCAAGCTGAAGAAATGCGAGTTCTGGCTTGAGGAAGTAGCATTCCTTGGGCACGTGGTATCAAAACATGGAGTATTTGTTGACCCAACGAAGATTGAAGAAATACAAAGTTGGGAGCAACCGAAGTCGATAACCAAAGTACATAGCTTTCTAGGATTAACTGGTTATTATCGGAGATTCGTGGAAGGATTTTCTCGAATCGCTATTCCGTTAACTCAGCTGACTCGGAATAATACAAAAATTCGTATAGAGCGAGAAATGTGAGAAGAGTTTCCAAGAACTCAAGAGGAGACTCATTTCGGCACCTGTTCTGACAATACCATCTGGTTCGGATGGATTTGTTATCTACAACAATGCTTCAGGAAAAGGGTTAGGATGTGTTCTCATGCAACATGGGAAAGTCATAGCCTATGCCTTATAACAACTCAAAGAATATGAGAGGAATTATCATACTCATGATCTAGAGTTGGCAGCAGTCATTTTCAAATTGAAGATATGGAGACACTACCTGTATGGGGAAAAAGTGGAGATCTATACAGATCATAAAAGCCTCAAATATTTCTTTATCCAAAAGGAACTCAACATACAGCAACGACGTTGGCTCGAGCTATTGAAGGATTACGATCATACTATCCAAAACCATCCTGGAAAAGCGAACGTAGTAGCTGACACATTGAGTAGAAGATCGTATGCGGGTACGAGTTGGATATTGTCAACGCAAATGCCCATTTGGTATGAATTGCGAAGGATGGAGATAGAGTTAAAGACTTCAAGTACCCATATGATGATATCAAATATACGAGTAGAACTGACTTTAATCGATAAAGTTAAAGTTGCTCAAGCTACGGACCTGGAGTTGATGCGTATGAAGAAGAAAGTGCAAGAAGGTGCTATTTTAGAAGTAATAATCAATGAAGAAGGAATACTTCGAGTCAACTTCAGTCTTTGTGTTCCTAATGATACTGACTTGAAGCATAGAATCATGATGGAGACACACAACACATTGTTTACAATCCATCCTGGGAGTACCAAAATGTATCATGATCTTTGACATACATTTTAGTGGAGTAATATGACGAGAGAGATCGTGGAGTTTATCTTGAGGTGTTTAACTTGTCAATGTGTAAAGGTAGAGCATCAAGTACCAAAGGGTCCATTGCAACCACTTGAGATTCCGAAATGGAAGTGGGAACACATTACCATGGATTTTGTTACGGGTCTTCCCAAGGTTTCTCAAGGCATAGATGTGATTTGGGTTATTATTGATAGATTAACTAAGTCTGTTCATTTATTGCCTATACGAGAGACTTATTCCCTTAAACGTCTTGCTCGTATATACGTGAATGAGATTGTGAGATTGCATGGCATGCCAGTATCCATAGTTTCAGATTGTGACCCAAGATTCACTTCACGATTTTGGGTTAGCTTGCAGAAAGCTATGGGCACGAATTTACGATTCAGTTCGGCATACCATCCTTAAACAGACGGGCAATCAGAAAGGACTATTCAAACTCTTGAAGATCTATTAAGACTCTGTGTCCTAGATTTCAAAAGGAGTTGGGATAATTACCTACCAATGGTGGAATTCTCCTACAACAACAGTTATCAGGCAGGTATAGGTGTGGCTCCATTCGAAGCATTGTATGGACGAAAGTGTCGCTCTCCAGTATGTTGGGATGAGGTGGGAGAAGCAACGTTGTTGGGACCAGAGTTAGTACGTATGACTACAGAGAAAATCCAAATGATCAGACAACGTATACAAATGGCACATGATCGACAAAAGAGTTATGCAGATCTTCATCATAAGGACGTGGAAATTAATATTGGCGATCATGTATTGTTACATATTGCTCCATGGAAGGGAGTTACAAGATTTGGGAAGAGAGGAAAGCTTGTTGGTCAATTTAAGATTCTTAACCGAATAGGAAATGTGGCATATAGACTCGCATTACCTTTAAGCATGTCTCGTGTTCATAATGTTTTTCACATATCTATACTTCGTAAATATGTGAAAGACCCAAACCACGCTATTGAGTTAGAACCAGATGAGATAACGAAAGATTTAACGTACGAGGAGGTACCTATTAAGATCTTGGATAGGAAGGAGCATGTCCTACGCACAAAGGTTATACCAAAAGTTAAAGTTTTGTGGAAGAACCATGCTATTGAGGAAATGACTTGGGAGTTGGAATCAAAAATGAAACCGAGGTACCCTCACCTTTAAGAAACACTAGGTACGTACGTCAATTTTGAGGACGAAATTTCATAAGGAGAGGAGGTTGTAAGACCACAACTTTTTATAAATAAAATAAAATTTCCTCTAATTATTATTTTGAATAATAAGGTGTTAATTTGATATAATGCTTTGGTTATGGGTGAAATGCGCAATTTTTGAAAAAATAAACAAGTGGTTATAAAATATTCATTTTTATCGGGGAATATTCGTTTGGCCGTGGAATATTCTTACTGTCGGGGAATATTCGTACGATGGCGCAACTATTTGCGGGCCCCATAACAGAAAATTATCGGATGAAGAAAACGACAAGTTGGAGTTTTTATAAATAATGGCGTAATTGTTACCGTTAATACTGTTGGAATACCTGGTGTTTAAATTATAGTAATACGCGTGGTTGCACAGTAGCACACGGTATTGCATAGTATTTTTAAATTATTCTTACGTAAGAAGGCTGTGACGCCCCCAAAATAGGTATACATCACCCATTCTGAGTTGTCAATACATGATACATGTAAACAACTACAACTTTATTATTACAACAAGAAAAAGCGTGAGTTTGAATACAAATATTATCTTCTGACAATATCTATACTCAAATAAATCCTCATCATATTTATTGATACTTTATTTTACAAAAATGGTGAGGACTACTAAACAACTCTCTCTAGAACCTTCATTCCATACCCCAGGCTACACTTTTCGCTATATTCTCGCCTCCCGAGAAAAATGGAACAAAAAGGAAAAGGGTGAGCTCAACTAGCTCAAGAAAGAATATTATGACTAAGATAATATACAACAAATTATCGTTAGTCTTCAACAGGAAAAATCTAATAGAATACAATAGATAACAAATTTTAAATCAATATTCATGAATGGAAATAATAATTAATTAGAAGAGTTAAGTAGAGAATGCAAACTACTATCTTCTATGTATGAATTTAAAAGTTCATCGCTCTATCTTTTATCCTGTAACAACAATCCATAAACATCTCGAATCAAATATTCATCTTTGCACTCTGAGCCAAAGATATTCATCGATTGGTCTTGTTCATTTAAACACTGCTCATCTTTTGCACTACATGCCAAAGATATTCTTCAAAATCATTCATCTTTTAACTACAGGCAAAGATATTCAATAATATCATCATTTAAGACCGAGGATGATGAAAATATTTTTAAAGAAATGAATCCAAAGGAAGCAAAATGACAAGGATTAAGGATTATAGATTCAGTACTTTGTTTTATCCATGTTCAAAACTACCTCAAAATAATCATAGTGGTGTAAAATTCAAGAATGATCAAAACATGGATACAATCAAAGCTAGTATCGTAATAGATATTTTGACGAAAAGAAGAAATTTTATTTTTCGATGAATAGTCTTGATATCGTGAATAGTCAGATATCGTGAATAAAGTCCGATATCGTGAATAGTAACTCAGACACCAAAAGATAGAAATTCCACAAAAAAACATTTTCACGCTTCATGAATAGTACTCGTGAATAGTAACTCGTGAATAGTAACTCATGAATAGTAACTTCGTGAATAGTAACTCATGAATAGTAACCCCGATATGAAAAGTTCCAAATTTGATAAAAAGTTCCAACCAATATTTCAAAGATAATGATATTGAAGAAATAATATCATTTGAGAAGAAAATAACATCCCTTACCTCAAAGAATCGATTTCTTGGAAGGAAAGATCTAAGTGATCTTTGAATGAAACTTGTCTTGAATAGCAACTCTCAAAGTATCTAAATACTCACAAAATACGCTCAATAATATAGAGAGAAAGAGAGAAAACTTTGTTTACGGTGTGATTTTCAATTCTAACTTAGCCCTCTATTTATAGGAAAATGTTAGCCGCCAAGGCAGGACTTGACACCGCTACCGATGGCTTTACACGCTACTATTGCCACCCACCACATTTGAAATAAAATTCAGCACATTTTTTCACCAACCACAAGTGGGGCCCACTCAATTCTAGAATTTTCCACCAAAATCAATTATAACCCTACTTTCCTAATCAAACACCTCTTAAAATTTATAACAAATCATTCGTTCATTTTAACGGTTCAAAATTTGTAGACATATACTCAACTTATATATGTATAACATATCCAAAAATCGCAACGATCCAATGGTCGATTACAAATTATAACTCACGCAATATATCGTAAAAATCTTGATTTGATTTTAATACCTCCATTCCGGAGCAAAATACCGATAAAACACCTCAACATTAAATCCTTCCATTATAACCACATATAATAAATAAATCCATCATTTATATCCATATCAAATAAATATTTTCTTATCATATAAATCAATAATTAATTATTCCTAAATAATATTACGAAATCACAATTATTATGACCAGCAGCGCGCCAAGAAAGAGGGGCTTTCCAATAAGGATCTCTCCTTCTTGGCGCCGCAATTAGGTGACCAAACCTCTCCTAGATGTAACTTTCTAGACATTGCCAATAATGTTATCTAATAATATTATTCAAATAATATGAATTATTGATCCGATAATGGGAAATACCGTGCGGTGACAATTATTGAAACAATAATAATATAAAATACCAACGCAGAAATTGTTGAATCAATAAAATAAAATCTTTGAGCAAGAATTACTTAACAATTATTGAGTAGTGCCTTCTTACGTAAGGATCAATAATTGATGCAATACTGCAGTATCTTCTTGTTCAACAACGCCGTATTAGTGTGTTTTAACCAATTAGGGTATTCCAACAATATTAATCAGTAACAATTATCTTGTTATTTTTAAATAACTTATATTTGTCGTTTTCCTCATCCAATCGCTTTAGTTATGGGGCCCACATATGGTTGCTACCAGTCAATACGAATATTCCACGACCAAACGAATATTCCCCGACAACAATGAATATTTTATAACCACTTGCTTATTTTGAAATATTTGCGTATTTTACCCTAACTATCCACATTAATCAAATCAACCCTTACTATTTCAAAATAATAAATAAAGGAAATTCCTTTTTATTTAAAAAAAATTTTCGGGGTCTTACAACCTCCCCTCCTTATGAAATTTCATCCTCGAAATTGACGTACGTACCTGGTGTTTCGAAAAGGTGAGGATACCTCGCTTTCATTTCCGTTTCCAATTCCCAGGTCATTTCCTCTATAGCATGATTCCTCCACAAAACTTTAACTTGTGGTATGACCTTTCTTGCGTAGGACATGCTCCTTCCTATCCAAAATCTCGACGGTACCTCCTCATACGTTAAGTCTTCTCGCTATCTCGTCCTGTTCTAACTCTATAACGTGGTTCGGGTCTTTCACATATTTACGAAGTACAGATATGTGAAACACATTATGAACACGAGACATACTTGGAGGTAACGCAAGTCTATAGGCTACATTTCCTACTCGGTCGATAATTTGAAATGGACCAATAAATCGTGGATTGAGCTTTTCTCTTTCCCAAATCTTGTAACTCCTTCCATGGAGCAACTTCGCAATAATACATGATCCCCACACTAAATTCCACGTCCTTTCGATGAAGATCCGCATAACTCTTTTGTCGATCTTGTGCCGCTTTGTATCGTTGTCGAATCATTTGGATCTTTTCGGTAGTCATATCGTACTTAACTCGGGTCCCAACAATGTTGCTTCACCCACCTCATCCCAACATATTGGAGAACGACATTTTCGTCCATATAATGCTTCGATGGAGCCACACCTATACTTGCTCGATAACTATTGTTGTAGGAGAATTCCACCAATGGTAAATACTTATCCTAAATCGCCTTGAAGTCTAGGACACGAGTCTTAATAAATCTTCAAGAGTTTGAATAGTCCTCTCTGATTGTCCGTCCGTTTTGGGGATGGTATGCCAACTAAATCGCAAATCCGTGCCCATAGCTTTTTGCAAGCTAACCCAAAATGTTGAAGTGAATCTTGGGTCACGATCCGAAACTATGGATACTGAGCATGCCATGCAACCTTACAATCTCATTTACGTACATACTAGCAAGACGTTCAAGGAATAAGTCTCCGTGTCGGCAAGAAATGAGCGATTTGGTTAATCTATCAACAATAACCCAAATAGCATTGATGCCTTGAGAAACCGTAGGAAGACCCGTAACAGAAAAATCCATGGTAATGTGTTCCCACTTCCATTCCTAAATCTCAAGTGGTTGCAACGGACCCTTAGGTACTAGATGCTCGCCTTTACACGTTGACAAGTTAAACACATTGAGATAAACTTTGCAATCTCTCTCTCATATTGTTCCACTAAAATGTATGTCAAGATCACGATACATTTTAATACTTCCGAGATGGATTGCAAATGGTGTATTGTGTGCCTCCATCATAATCTTGTTCTTCAAATCGAGTCGTTAGGAACACAAAGTCTAGAGTGGACTCAAGTATTCCTTCTTCATCAATTCTCGCCCTAATAGCTCCTTCTTGTACTTTCTTCTTCATACGCATCATTCTCGGATTGGGTGGCTTGAGCAACCTTAACTTTTTCTATTAAAGTTGGCTCTGTCGTATACTTGACATCATCGCACTTTCGTTCCTCGCATATGATCTTCTACTCAATGCGTCACCACGCGTTAAACTTTTACCGGATGGTATTGAATAGTGTGGTCGTAGTCTTTCAATAGTTCGAGCCAACGTCATTTGCCAGCATGTTGAGTTCTTTTTGAGTGAAGAAATATTTAAGGCTTTTATGGTCCGAATATATCTCCACTTTCTCCCCATATAGATAGTGCCTCCATATCTTTAGCGCGAAAACGATCACTTTGTAACTCTAGATCATGAGTAGGATAATTCCTCTCATACTCTTTAAGTTATCGCGAGGCATAGGCTATGACTTTCCCACGTTGCATGAGAACACATCCTAATCCTTTGCACGAAGCATCATTTGAGATAACAAATCCATCCGAACCAGATGGTATTGTTAGAACAACAGTCTTAAAATAAGTCTCCTCTTAAGCTCTTGGAAACTCTTCTCGCATTCTTCATTCCAAACGAATTTTGTATCCTTCCGAGTTAAAGTGAGTTAATGGAGTAGCGATTCGAGAAAACCCTTCCACGAATCTCCGATAATAACCATTAAGCCCAAAAGCTACGTACTTGATCCACCGACTTGGTTGCTCCCAACTTTGTATTGCTTCAATCTTGGCGGATCAACAGATACTCCATGTTTTGACACCACATGCCCAAGAAAGGCTACTTCCTCAAGCCGAACTCGCATTTCTTCAATTTGGCATATAGTTGGTTTTCACGAAGCCTTTGAGTACCGACTTCAAATGGTGCTCATGATCTTCACGACTTTTGGAATATATAAGGATGTCATCAATAAAGACAACAACAAAGCCGATCCAAATATTCCTTGAATACTCGGTTCATTATATCCATGAAAGCCGCGGAGATTATTAGTTAGTCCGAAAGACATGACTAAGAATTCATAATGCCCATCTGGAGAGTTACGAAGGCGGTCTTTGGAATATCCTCGATTCTAATCTTGGTTGATGATATCCGAACGAAGATCGATTTTTGAAAAGAATTGTGCCTTACCTAATCGGTCAAACAAGTCATCAATACGAGGTAGAGGATACCTATTCTTGATGGTTACATGGTTCAATTCCCGATAGTCAATACAAAAAGTCGCATACTCCGCCTTTCTTCTTTCTGAATAAAACAGAGCAGCACCCCAAGGAGATGTACTAGGGCCGAATGAAACCGATGTCCAACAATTCCTGTAGTTGGACCTTTAACTCCCGAAGTTCAATAGAGCCATTCGATATGGGGTTTTAGAAATGGGCTTTGTACGGGTTCAAGATCAATAAAGAATTCAACTTCACGTTACGGGGTAGGCCGGGAAGTTCTTCGAAAAATCGTCGGAAAGTCAATAACAACGGAATATTATTCAAATTTGGCGTGTCTTTATTCAAATCCATCACATGGGCTAAGAAAGCGACATCCGTTTTTCAATAAACGAATAGCTTTATGATTAGATATGATAGTGATTGATTTTAATGGTTTAGTTGCTTGAATTCGTATAACAGGTTGGTTAGGAATATGAAAACTAACAACCTTACGAAAACAATCAATTTTGGCATGATGAGTAGTTAACCAATCAATTCCTAAAATCACATCAAAAGCAAGTATCTTTAAAGAGATAAGATCAACAGGTAAGGTAATGGTGCCAACTTGAATCAAACAAGATTTATAAACAGTGGATGTGATGAAAGTTTCTCCTAACGGAGTTTCCACAGATAGAATCAAAGTCTAATTTCTTGAGTCAAGTTTAAACGTTGAGCACATGCGGGAGAGATAAATGAATGGGTAGTCTGATATCAAGTAAGGTATAAACTTCGCAAGAATTTATAAATAGCTTACCCGTGATCACCTCGTTTGGGTTCCTCGCATTATGACCAAATCACAACAAACGCTCTTCCGGAATCGTTGACTTTGACTTTTACGGGGACGATCTTTTGAGTCACCAATCCCCATTGAACTAGGTTTCACTCTGCGTACAATCTCGAAGCGATATGTCCTTCCTTTCCATAACTATAGCATACCTTAAACTGTTGTGGGCGGTTTGGATGATATGTCCCTCTTTTCGCATTTGTAGCATATAATGGGTGGTCGTTCTCCTCCCTTAGAACCCGATTCTTTTAAGCACTATCGTCTTCACATAGTCGTTGTTAAATCTCCTCGACTCGCTTCTTTTCATTTTCGACCATGATTACCACCAGTGGTAACCATTTTTGTCCGTCTGTTTCTTTCTCCGTTTGGTTATCATTATTACATTGATCGCTATCTCTACACGATCCTGGTTGTGGTCCTCGGTTGACCGTACTCGTTATCTCGCTCTAATAATTGAGCCTACATTTACAACATCTGAATAAAGAGAAGTTTATGAGAAATGAGATCTTGGCGTATCTGGGGTTCAAACCTCTAAGAAACATCCGCGTCATCGTTCCTCATTCTCCACCAAATGAGGTCTGCAAACTGGATAACTCTACAAACTTTGCCTCGTCTTTGAGACACCGCTCGTTGTTGTTACTGCTCGATCTAATAAACTCCACTTCCTTCATATAACGAACACTTTCGGAAAGTATTTGTCATTAAATAGTTTCAAACGTCTCCCAAGACATCTTGAGTGCGGTGGATGGAGTGCGCTTCACGAGACTCCCACCGATGAGCGCTTTCGCCACTGGAACATAAAGGTGGCGAATGGAACCTTCGTTTTCTCTGTGCATCCCAAGACATCGAATATCTTGGTAATTTGCTTGACCCATGTTTCCGCCATGATCGGATCTGGCTTTCCCTTAAATTCGTGGTCCCAACTCTTTGAATGTTTGGTGTGACAACCCGGTGAATTGCTATCATTTTCTCTGTATTTTGAACACGAGTCTCCTCGTCGATTTTGCATGAATTGCAAAAAGCTTCTAAACATCCCCTCGTTCATCATCTCGCTCGATGGTGTTGTTCACAGAGGAACATTGCCCGACTGTTGCACGTTCTCCTCGTTGGTGAGTCTGAGGCCTCTCCACGTTCTCATTTCCATTGTTAATATTCTCGATCGACATTCTCAAATCTTTGTCATAAAACAAAGGTTAATTAAGGAAATCAATATATCACATAATATCCTATATCTTGACCAACTAACAAATAAGCTTAGGTAGGACACACTAGCGAAGGATTTACTCGTCTCTCCCTCCTAGTTCTATATCCCCATCTCCGCCAGAGATCATATCCTAAGCTACGATACCAATTTGTGGCGCCCCCAAAATAGGTATACATCACCCATTCCGAGTTGTCAATACATGAATACGAAACAACAACTACAACTTTATTATTACAATAGTAAAGCTGTGAGTTTGAATACAAATATTATCTTCTAGACAATATCTATACTCAAATAAATCCTCATCACATTTATTGATACTTTATTTTACAAAAATGGTGAGGACTACTAAACAACTCTCTCTAGAACCTTCATTCCATACCCACAGGCTAAATGCTCGCTATATTCTCGCCTCCCGAGAAAAATGGAACAAAAAGAAAAGGGTGAGCTCAACTAGCTCGATAAAAGAATATTATGACTAAGATAATATACAACAAATTATCGTTAGTCTTCAACGGGAAAAATCTAATAAAATACAATAGACAACAAATTTTAAATCAATATTAGCAATGAAATAATAATTCATTAGAAGAGTTAAGTAGAGAATGCAAACTACTATCTTCTATGTATGAATTTAAAAGTTCATCGTCTATCTTTTATCCTCGTAACAACAATCCATAAACATCTGGAATCAAATATTCATCTTTGCTCTCTGGCCCGAAGATATTCATCACTAGTCATGTTCATTTAAACACTGCTCATCTTTGCACTACGAGCCAAAGATATTCTTCAGAAATCATTCATCTTTTGCACTACTGGGCCAAAGATATTCAATAATATCATCATTTAAGGCGAGGATGATGAAAATATTTTTAAAGAAACGAATCCAATTGAAGCAAAATGACAAGGATTAAGGATTATAGATTAGTACTTTGTTTTATCCATGTTCAAAACTACCTCAAAATAATCATAGTGGTGTAAAATTCAAGAATGATCAAAACATGGATACAATCAAAGCTAGTATCCGAATAGATATTTTGGACGAAAAGAAGAAATTTTATTTTTCGATGAATAGTGCATGATATCGTGAATAGTCTTCAGATATCGTGAATAAAGTGTCGATATCGTGAATAGTAACTCAGACACCAAAAGATAGAAATTCCACAAAAAACATTTTCACGCTTCGTATGAATAGTACTCGTGAATAGTAACTCAGTAAATAGTAACTCATGAATAGTAACTCGTGAATAGTAACTCATGAATAGTAACCCCTGCATGAAAAAAAGTTCCAAATTTGATAAAAAGTTCCAACCAATATTTCAAATAATGATATTGAAGAAATAATATCATTTGAGAAGAAAATAACATCCCTTACCTCAAAGAATCGATTGCTTGGAAGGAAAGATCGGAAGTGATCTTTGAATGAAACTTATCTTTGAATAAAGAACTCTCAAAGTATCTAAATACTCACAAAATACGCTCAATAATATAGAGAGAGAGAGAAAACTTTGTTTACGGTGTGATTTTCAATTCTAACTTAGCCCTCTATTTATAAGAAAATGTTAGCCCACAAAAGGTGCGGACTTGACACGCTACTACGATGGCTTTACTCGCTACTATTGCCACCCACCACATTTGAAATAAAATTCAGCACATTTTTCACCAACCACAAGTGGGGCCCACTCAATTCTAGAATTTTCCACCAAAATCAATTATAACCCTACTTTCCTAATCAAACACCTCTTAAAATTTATAACAAATCATTCGTTCATTTTAACGGTTCAAAATTTGTAGACATATACTCAACTTATATATGTATAACATATCCAAAAATCATGACGATCCAATCGATTGATTAAAAATTATAACTCACGCAATATATCGTAAAAATCTTGATTTGATTTTAATACCTCCATTCAAACAAAAATATCTTGATAAAACACCTCAACATTAAATCCTTCCATTATAACCACATATAATAAATAAATCCATCATTTATATCCATATCAAATAAATATTTTCTTATCATATAAATCAATAATTAATTATTCC
Organism: Panax quinquefolius; assembly: GCA_020205615.1. Lineage (NCBI taxonomy): Eukaryota > Viridiplantae > Streptophyta > Magnoliopsida > Apiales > Araliaceae > Panax > Panax quinquefolius. Next base: position 23,155,130 of record CM035166.1, read on the forward strand.
CAAATAATATTACGAGAATCACAATTATGACAACCGGCGGTTCCCTCAGAAAGAGGGGCTTTCAATAAGGATCTCTCCTTCTTGGCCATTAATTAGGTGACCAAACCTCTCCTTGAGACAGAACTTTCAAGACATTGCCAATAATGTTATCTAATAATATTATTCAAATAATATGAATTATTGATCCGATAATGGGAAATCTTTGTGCGGTGACAATTATTGAAACAACAATAATATAAAATACCAACGCAACAATTATTGAATCAATAAAATAAAATAATTGAACGATAATTCATCGTAATAATTATTGAGTAGTGCCTTCTTACGTAAGGATCAATAATTGATGCAATATCGTGTGCTACTGTTCAACAACGCGTATTAGTGTGTTTTAACCACCGGGTATTCCAACAGTATTAACGGTAACAATTACGCCGTTATTTTTAAACAACTTATATTTGTCGTTTTCCTCATCCAATCGCTTTCAGTTATGGGGCCCACACATGGTCATTGCCAATCGTATTTAAATATTCCCTGACGATCTAATATTCCACGACCAAACGAATATTCCCCACAACAATGAATATTTTATAACCACTTGCTTATTTTGAAATATTTATGTATTTTACCCTAACTATCCACATTAATCAAATCAACCCTTACTATTTCAAAATAATAAATAAAGGAAATTCCTTTTTATTTAAAAAAAATTTGAGGTCTTACAAAGGCACTACTCAATAATTATTACAATAATTACTATTCAATATTTTATTTTATTGATTCAATAATTTCTATGTTCATATTTTATATTATTATTGTTTCAATAATTGTCACTGCATAGTATTTCCTATTATTAGATCAATAATTCATATTATTTGAATAATATTATTAGATAGCATTATTGACAATGTCAAAGGAATTTCTATCTAGGAAAGGGGTTTGGTCACCTAATTACGCGCCAGTAAGGAAAAATCCTTATCGGAAAGCCCCCTCTTTCCTAGGAATGACCTGGTTGTCATAATTGTGATTCTGTAATAGTATTTGTGAATAATTAATTATTAATTTATATGATAAGGAAATATTTATTTTTATGTGGTTATGAATGAAGGAATTATAGCTGAGGTGTTTTATCAGTATTTTATCGGAATGGATGTATTAAAAATCGTCCGTATGTGGATTTTGAACATTTTCTGGTTGGAATTTTGAAAAACTTTCTTCTGCAAAGTTATAGAGAATCAAATTTCCTATGGAATAGACATGAGATTTGAATTTTTCGGATAAAAGAGCTATTTATTATGAATTATTGAAGTTGCTGATTATTGTTTAAATTTAAAACATTTTAGAAATTTTCTAGAATGGGTGGGCCCCACTTTTGGTTGTTGAAAAATATGCTAAAATTTTATTTCAAAAGTGGTGTGTGTGAATAGTAGCAGGTAAAGCCATCAGTTAGCAGGTTAGTCTGCTTTGACATTCTAAGCATTTTCCTATAAATAGGGTGCTTAGTTAGAATTGAAAATCATACCAGAATCATAAGTTTTCTCTCTCTATATTATCGAGTGTATTTTGTGAGTATTTAGATACTTTGAGAGTTGATATTCAGTGCAAGTTTCCTTCAGCCTTATACTTGATATTTCAACCAGAAGTACTGTTCTTTTGAGGTAAGAGATGTTATTTTCTTTGTAAATGATGTTATTTCGTTCAGTATCATTATAATGAAATATTGGTATGAATATTATTGTGAAATTTTTACCTTTTCATGTTGAGGTTACTATTCAAGTATACGACACTATTCATGAATACGGTACTATTCACGAAGTATGATTTTTCTTGAAGAATTTCTACCTTTTTGTGCCGGGATTACTATTTACGTATACGACACTATTCATAAATACGACATTATTCACAGAAAAATGAAATTTTCTCTTCTTTGCCCAAGATGTCTATTATGATTACTATCTTTGATTGTTTCCATGTTTTGATCTTCATTCTTGAATTTTGCTCTACAATTGATTATTATGGAGTATTTTTGAACTTGGATAAACTGAATTACGAATCCCTAATCTTTGTCCTTTTATCTCACTGAATTCGTTTTTTACAATATATTTCATCATCCTCAGTCCTAAATGATGATATAACTGAATATCTTTGGCCTGTAGTGCAAAGATTAATGATTACCTGATGAATATATTTAGCCCATAATGCAAAGATGAACAAGTGTTGAGATGAACATGACCAACTGGTGATACAAATGAATATCTTTGGCCCGTAGTGCAAAGATGAATATTTGATTAAGATGTATATTGATTGATGTTACAGGGATTAAATATTGATAATAGACTTTTAAATTCATAGATGATAGTAGATTTCATTCTCTACTTAGCTCTTGTAATGAATTGTTATTTTCGCTGTGAATATTGATCTAAAACTGGTTGTCCATTATATTTTATCTGATTTATTGAAGGCTAACGATAATTTGTTCTACATTATCTTAGTCATAATATTCTTACTGGGCTAGTTGAGCTCACCCTTTTCCTTTTTGTTCCATTTTTCTTCTCAAGATGAGAGAATATAGCGGGAACTAGTCGGGGTGTGGAGTGATGTTTCCTGTCAGTTGTTTTAGCAGTCCTCACTATTTTGTAAAATAATGTTTCAATAATTGTAATGAGGACTTATTTGAGTTTGAGAACTATCTAGAAGACAATATTTGTATTTAAACTCACAACATATGTGTTATCGTATTTTGCACGACAATTGTACAAATAAAGTTGTAGTTGTTTATGTACCATGTATTTGGCGACTCAGAATGGGTGTTGTATACCTATTTTGGGGGCGTCACAGTATAGGCAATCTTTCGGGAAGTAATCCTGACCGTTTAGCAAAATCATATGCTATAAAAGAACAAGTAGCACCCGAATCAAACAACACATAAGCATTTATATCATTGATTGGGATAATACCTACAACTACATCTCTTGATACAACTGCATCCTAGACCGTCATATTAAAGGTGCGGGTCATTGGCCTACTCGACTGAGTTGGACCTCTAATAGCTAACTTACCACTATTAGCACCTTTATTACCATCCATCCCCTTTTTCGGGCAATTCTTCGCCATGTGATCAGTTGATCCACATACAAAGCATCCATGATTCTTTTTCGGACTTGGAAAGTTAGGAAAAATGTGCCCTTCTTGTCCACAATTATAGCACACGACTTTACCCTTGAGACAGACTCATAAATGAGTCTTCCCATAGTTCTTACATGCCTCCATTATAACGACTCCAAAATTCATACAATTCAATTATCGACTTCGGTAGTTAATAACACGTCTAACTTCTGATTTTACATCATTATTCAACGTTAAACATAATAAAACGCAGAATGATTTAAACTTTTCTATCTTCTTACTTTAATTCCCAGAATCAAAACCTTTATCATCTACATGTTTTTGAATCATATATAATCCATGATTCACTTTATCAGAGATAATATATATACTTACTTATCAAATCGATATCCTTTATACATTAACAACAAAAACTTTAACTTTACAACTCAACATAAAATATACATCATAAAACATTGAGTACATCTCATGAACCTTAATCATGGTTTAAAGAAATAAAAATCTTTATCTAAAATATTAATCTTCGTGTATTATTTCCGATCTACGTCATTCAAGTAGCACATAGTGTTACCTTCAATCCTTAACCTGCAAAAATGGTTATTTGCAAGGTTGAGCTCGACACCCCAGCAAATCTAACAGTTTTCATGCATTACGTAGCACATAATAACATGCTTATCATTCATCTCATAACATTGGACTAACATAACATACATGATGTAATTCATATAACAAGTATAAGGATTGAGTTCCTTACTCAATCAGCATTCATTACTCAATCAACGTAGTCATAAATTGACTTTAACGTTTCATACTTTCAACATATATATAACACATCATGTTATTTGCAATAAATATTTAAAACAGTTCATCATCAAGTTCACATAGCAAATAGGAACTGAAAGACTTGCCTTGATCGTTGTTTACCAATAATAGTTTAACAACTTACAACTATCTGCACTTCACGTGCCCTACACAATTATATAATCATGCACATGAAGTATTAGTAACATAGCAATGCATAGTAGTTCTAATGTAAACTTTACTCTATATCTGATAACCCTTCTTATTAATCAATACACAATGTTCAATTTGATTGTGTTAACTTTTGACTTACATCTCACTGTATTACTTCTTAGGTCACACTCGAAGTTCATTCAAGTGTTTAAGTCTTGCTAGGACTACTTATTGGTTTTATATTAACCCCATTCAATATCTTATAATATTCATTTCATTTGATTTAAAACACTTTTTTACGCTCATTAACACTTGTCACGGCGTTTCGATGTTCACTCGTCACATGCCTGATTTGTCTCTCTTGTGTGTGCTTAGTATGCGTATACAACTTATCTAATATATCATTTATTAATGTTCAGCATCATTATACTTTATAATATTCATGTTCTATAACTTAGAACAACACCTTTTATCATCAGAAGCACTACACTTGCATACGTGCATGCTCGACGCCCTCCGATTGTCCCTGAAATCACAACAGTCCTAACGACGGCCATTTTGACCCCTTCTAACAACCTCAAATTGAAAAATGTAAAGCATAAAAGTTGTAGGTGTATTCGTCCTCGTTCTGAATTATCTTGAATCGCCTCAATCGGAGTCCGTATGAAAATGTTATGGTCATTTTACCAAATCCGGTCAAAACAGTCACACATGACACATTATGGGCGCGGACGTGCCCATTTCCTTCACAACCCCAGTGCGCCCGCACCACCTAACAATGCCCAGACGTGTGCCCATGCTTCTGGGCAGTGCGCCAGCGCTTGGCTTCGCCTAGATTACAGATTTTGCAATGTTTTTACTTCAAACCTTCACAACTTCTTAATTTTAAGTCGGAATTAGTTGTTTTTCGACTCTATGAACACGTGAAACACTAAACTACTCATCTACATAATAATTATAACACTTCAAGAACATTAAGAATTCATTTTAAGGGTTCCAATTTAGTGTTCATGCTAAGTTTTCATGTTCTAAACATATTTAGCGAATTCATTCACCACATATTCGATTCCTAACCAATTCAATCCATTTAACCTTCGTTGTTTTCGTTTCTTATCATATTAACACAATCCATCACCAATTTTACAATTATAACATAAACTCCTAACTGATTTTAGTCTCAAAACAGACCCAAAATTAAATACATATATTAAACAAAACTCATATTATTCATCTTTAACATGTTCTCATGAGTTTGATTACTCTAAAACCACTTTTAGATGATATAGAATGGATTATACAAACCCATTAACATCTATAACCAATTCCTTAAGAAATCCAATTTATCAATAAAGAACTCAAGAAATAAAACTTAAGGGTTTAGAATTGATTCTTACCTCTTGATTCTTCATAATCTTAGTTTGGTGATGAAGAACAATTGCTTAATCTCCTCCTTGACTCTTCATCTTTCTTCTCAAATTCTCTCTAAACTCTCTCTTTCCCTCTGTATTTTCACGTAAGCTTTCTAACTGATGAAGCACGTAAAGTGTTTTTTATTTATCCTTCAGTTATACAGATACCATCAGTTACAAATACAAAGGACCACTAGGCCATGCTTGGCTAGTTCTCTAAAATCCCTTTTTAACTTATTTTTATTACTTCCTTATTATATGATGTATCTTCTTTTTTCTAAATGTCACACTTAAATTTAATTAAACTTATTTTATTAATAAATCTAATTAAATCTTACTAACCAAAATTATAATCTCTAATTAGACAATTATAATCTTATTTAATAAATCATTAATCTTCTAATTTAATTATTTAATTAAATTAGAATATTATCAATATCCTTCGCGTAAAAAATACTCACCAATTTTTAAATTATTTATTTTAATCAATAGTATCACACTTACATAAATTATCCCATAATAATTACCATCAAATATATTTATTTTAATTCACCATTTTAATTAAGTGAATTACTCTCATTATTTATGAAATTTTAATGCATACCAATTTCATTGCCATAAAGCATAATAATCGAATTATATTGTTTCATAATATAATTTTTAACTTAATTAAATTAACTAATATTATTTAGTTAATTACCTTCCCATAACAATCTCATTTAATTTTTTTAATAGTGAAATTAACTATTAAACCTTATTTTCAAAACATATACATCTCTTTTATATTCACACTTAATCTCTTCACACCAATCACATATTTCAAGATAAATTGCAAATATATATACTTACCCACACTCAAAACACATAATTCAAAATATATACATTTCATAATAAGAATTTTAATTATTAAATTATTATTTTAATAACTTATAAAAATTCGGGTTGTCACATCCATCCTCTTCTTAGGATCACCTTGTTTTACTCCGGTATTCCCAGAGTTCAAAACCTTCCTCTTCTGTCTGTTGCCACTCTGACTGGCTCCCTCAATTTTCACTTACCCATCTACTTTATTCTTGTTCTTCTTCTCACTATGGTATTGGCTTAAAGCCTCGCTACCACTCTCTGCGATTATTACCTTCTCCAGAATGGTTACAAAGGAATTGCTTTGAAACACTGATATCCGGCTATAGAGCAAGGGTTTTAAGCCCTGCTCGAATCTCCACGCCTTTCTCACCTCTGTATCCACCTGATGTGGAGCAAATCTCGCCAGTTCATTAAACTTGGCAGCATATTAGGAAACAGTCATATATTCCCCTTGTTTTAGTTCTAAGAATCTCATCTCCATTGTACCCTGCATACTCGTGGGGAAATAGTTCTCAAAAAATATCTCCTTGAACCATGTCCACATTACATTCTCCACTCCAGCCCTAGCTTGGTTCGCCTCCCACCAGAAGTTGGCCTCTCCCTTCATTATGTAGGTGGCAAAAGAAGTCTTCTGCCCTCTTCGACATTTGTAATTATAAATGCCTTTTTAATCTCTTTTATCCAAGTTTGGACTTCTATAGGGTCCATGGTTCCTTTGAACTCTGGCGGACCTACACTCTTAAAATCCTTAAACGTAGTAGCACATACTACCGCAGGATTGACAGGTATATTTACACCATTTCTATTAAAGACAACTGTTAATAAGTTAACAAACTCCTACATTGGGTTAATCGGTCCCCCTTCTGGTTGATTCACATTAGCTTCCTAATTTCGTTGTCTTCTTTTTGGTGGTATCTTTCTGTTAAAATGAATAACATTTTATTATTACTTTCTTCTTATCATTTAGTCATTATTCAGTTTTAATAATAACCCAAAATCATCACAAAACATGTTCAATAAAATAATTATATTGATATGATTCCTTCTTCGTTGTATAATACTACATCGTTTACCATTACATAGCCTTAGCGAATTACATTACTTTCCCGCTATTACTTTCCAAAAATTTGGATTTACAAAAGACTACCTTTTAATTATACAAAAGAGGGTTTTACATCACTACATAGATACACAATATTTACATATCTAAACCTACTCTAGTTATTAACTAGATTACATTTGCCTAAAGGCATTCGCATAATCTGTATTAACAAGACTGGCCACCACATCTCGATTGATCGTATGTCGAGCCTGCCCTGCTTCTACAGGATACTCAGCCACTTATCGCTGATAATCCTCATGAGAACTCCTATGAATATAGGACATCTTACAAATCTTCTGTTTCTTGGCCTTTAGCTCTTTTCTAAGCTCAAAGGCCTCATGTTTTAACTCGTGTACTTTATCCTTTGCCAAAACTTTCTCATCATGTTCCACCTCCAAAAATGTCTCCATGTCTCTCTTGTCCTCCAAGATGTCATGGATCTCCTCCTTCAATTCCTTTACCTCTTTACCTAACTAGATATTCCTATCCAACACGATCATGAACAATGCTTTCATTGACTCTCCCAATGTCATCTCCTCTATAGGTATTACCATATTAAACGATACTACATCCACCTCCTCCTCAGACATTCCATCGAACAAGGATATAAACCTTACGTTCTCAAAATCCCCTGACTCAACCACCACCACCATTGGCATCTCAGCTACGGGTGTCGGTAAAATCTTTATCTTGTTCACGGATTCTTCACTAACCATATGTATATCTCTATACATCATGTTATCTCTTGACATCTACAATAAGACAAATTATCTTGATTAGTACATAACATTAGAATATTACAAACACATATCACATTTAATGCATTTTTAGGGTGAACTTCATCTTTTAATTCTTCTAGTAATGAATTTCCTTAATTCACCACTTAAAACTCATCATGAGTTTAATTACTACTAGCTTCTCCAACTCTTCTTAAGGTTATGGCCTAAGTTTTTCTCCCCCGCCCCATAAGTTTTATAACATATGGCTCTGATACCAACCTGTGACGCCCCCAAATCCAGGTACCTTTCAACCCGATAGACGATGCTACTATTCACATATACATTCAATTAAAATACCTCAATAGAGTGAATATGTCTACTCTTTATTACATAGTAATAATTCCCTTCCCAGGTTCTTTGTAAGCATTACATATGTTCTTCGTCATTGTATCAAATTAATACAAAAGTAATACAATTCTATTACAAAGATAACTATTTGTTCGCATTAGCCTTCCCTTTATCCTTACTGGATCCTTTGGTCCGTTCATTTTTAGCTGCATTTATATGGTTCCGGCAAGGGTGATCATAACTAGCTCAACAAGTATAATAGTTATAATCGAGCAACATGCCTAAATCATATGAATATATCTTCTATAACTAAATCAATAGTTATGAAGTACTATAGCTAATTCAAAATAGCACCTCTCTTTTCTTTAAAATGTTTAATGATGAATATCATCAGTTAAACCTTGAGTTTGGTCAAAGACCTTGAGCATTTCATTCTTTCTTTATTTCTTTGAAAAGGACAACCCAACACTAAGTTCGTAAGTCCGACATTTCTTACGACCACGTCTAGGTGATCAGCCTATAATACTCTATGTTTTACAACACTACTACATTAAACGTATCTACGTTTAAGTTTTGGCAACCTCATGTGCCAGTCGCTTTACTACAAAACATTTGTTTATTCATACTCATTCTTTCTTTGAATCCATACCAAAAACAGTTGTCACAAGATAGCAATATCAATAATATATTGATAAATTATAATAAAATCCACAAAATACTATAAATTTAGTCTAGCTGAAGAAAATGGCTTCGACTTCTTTATTACATCAATACATGCGTATGATACATGAATCATAAAACTTATCCAAAATAAACATAGACATGGGTTTAAAACACTTTCCTTTAGCATCTTCTACTGTTAATTTACTTTACTGGTGAGTCTTTAAAGATTCTACATAACATAATCACATAGCATATCACATTAGGTCATAAACAATAAATAATATTGTCATTAACATATCCTCTCATTCTTCTCCTTCTAACTATTCACTTGATTAAGTTATTAACATTCGTTAGTTTAGTTAACGTTCATTACGGCTTTATAAAATTTTATGGTTATAAGTGATCTTACTTATTCAATGTTTAAGTAATTACATTCTTAGCAATCTCAAACATCCATTCAAAGTGCGTACGGTTTATCGTATTATTAAACTTACTTTGTGTTTACGTTGTTTGGTAACCTTTCATTAACTTTTAAATGTTAATCTTAAGGTTTTAATAATCCTTTATGATGTTACTTTAAGTTTAAGTAAGGTCATAATTCACCTTCAATCAACTTACCTTTCTCTTATATTAATAAATATTCTTCTTTTTTTCTAGGACCCGGTATTTGCTGCCGCAGTCATCATTGCTATTTTATCACTACTGCAGGCGTATTTCGATAGTTAATCCTCCATTCAAAGTATTGCTATTTCGACACATAAGCCTTTGATTTTTTTTTAAGTTTTTCATTTCAAATTCTTTCTGGGCTAGTAACTTAATCGTTATAAGTCAGAATTAAGTGGTTCAAAAGCCGTTATCTCCCATGTCTCACATACTTTGATTTCATTCTGACAAAATAAGTTTCTGAATCCATTAACATTGAATTTACTGTTTAAATTTTATATTACGCGTTCGTTAAACTTTCATGAACGTTCACAATTTGTTTCTTCATTTTAAGTCATAATTCGACCATTCTTAAGTCAATGACTCTAAAATGTAAAGTTCTACGATACGCCATCGAAAACTAATGTTTCTAAGTTAAATGATGACTTTTGACTATCATTTCGAGAATTTTATGATTTCGACGATTATCGTCTAATCTCGTATATTTTTTCATAAATTCGTTACTTGAGATTTTTACTCCGTTCAAAATGTATTCAATCCATTAATCAATTTTCTATCAACCTAACCAAACATATAGCATCCAATCCAATACACGATAGTTTTAAACTTGTCCATCAACAACATGTGATAAATTTTCATGTTTTCTTCATTATTTCTTACTTATTTGATTATGATTCCACTTGTATCATGGTTATTAATGTTTAATCCATTAATTTCCATACTTATTACTTCTTATGAAATATGTTCCACCAATAATCACTTCTCTATCAAAATTCCAATTGAAGAGATGAAGATTAAAGGTGTATGCTTCATTACCTTTTGCGTTCTTGAGTTATCTAGCTTCTTTCTCCTTTGATTCCTTGTTATAGTTTTCTCTTCTCTCTCTCTCTCAATATAAGGCTTTAGGTATTGGTGAATTTAAACAACTAACAAATGCAAACCTAAGCTTTCTATTTATAGACTTTGCAAAGTGAGGGCAAAAGGGTCAAGAGCACTCACCTCCTTACTATTCCACCACTTTACTATTCCAAGCTTGCAAAGAAAGCTACTTCACTTTCTTGGCCACCAAGTGGCCGGTCATGACTCACCATGGGGGCCCACATAGGTTGTCCCATGGGTTTTACCCATCCGGTGACTTAACGGTTCGATCCACGGGTTCGGTTCTTGGTTCGGGTTTAAGTTTAATTCAATTCGAGCGTAACCTTGGGCTCGAATTGAATTATCTTAGGGCCTTGATTAATTTTTTCATTAGGCCTCACTCATCTTTCATTTATGCTTGCCAAAGTTCACATTTAAATTTCACTAGTCCATTAATAATGGTTTGTGCTCTTACCGTATTATTCTCGTATTCTCCTCGTATTCTAGTCCGTATAACATTCACTTTATACATTGTATTACCTTTCGTAAATACTTGTACAAAACCTTGTATTATACTCATATAATAACTTTCTTATTATACGACCCTTAAGTATTCAAATCTTCACTTTTCTTAACATTCTCGATTTTTAGTACGCATGCGAAAAACTGAGTTTGCCATAACTGAATTATTATTAGATAATCCATCCTTCCTTAACATTCAATTGTTACGTATTTCACAGAAGTTCAAAAATAATTCTCGAGCAGAAATAGATGAATAGTGTTTTTAGGAGAATTTCTCAAAAAGCTTTTATTTTTGTCTTGGAAATTCAAACACCTTATTTCTAGCACTTAGCCAGAATACTACTATCATATCTCTCTTTTAGGTTATAGAATAACCTTCATCTCGCTTACTCATTATAAATAACATATACTATAATTTTATATAATATATATATATTCAAATAAAATTAATTTACATTATAATCCAATTTTCTTGGTTGTTACAACTTATTTAATCAACTTATTTATTTTTTTCCAAGTTAGGGTTCACACTTAGACATGTTTTACCAATTATTTTGCTACGAGCTTGTTTTATGACCGAATCCGATGATTTAACTTGGGTTATGATTGTATTTTAATTATGCTTAATATAACATTTTAGGATTATACACATATCTTACACAATTTAATCACAATTATCAAACTTTCAAGCATACTAAGCTAGGTTTCATGCTCACATGCATTTTTCTTATTCATTTGGTTTTATTATCTCATAAAAGGTATGTATATCACATATACTCCTTCCAATACTCATCCTTATACTTTTGGATCCATCATGATCACGCAACACACAAACCTCCCACAATCAAGCATGCATTTCTTACTTATATCTACATATACTAACTTAGCTTGACAAAAATAAATCTAGATTATGAACTTACTTCTTGAAGGCCTTCTTCCTCTTAACTAGGAACCTCAAGTAGCTCTCCACCTTTGTTTCTTCTTCTTGAACTCCACCAAAATGTAAGCACTTCTCTAGTTTTTCTTTTTTTCTCTCTAACTCTCTCCAGACTACTAATTATACTTATGAAATTTCAAGTACATGCAGTAATGAACTAGGAGGGGTCCTATTTATAGGCAAGGTCCATGTATAACATACATGTACTAATACTTGGTATAATACTTGTATTTATATACCCAACTAGTTAATAACCATTGGTAAAAGGTGATTAGGTAAAAAGAATTACCAACTACTTCACCAAATATGTCCTCTTTCATCATGAGCTCACATGGGATTACTTGCAAGTATTTTTGGGATCAACACTTGGGTTTAATAGGGCCACAATTTTCGGTCATGAGGGTAGTATCCATATGTTGCACTTTCATTTTATCATTTGTACATCATGCTAGCTTATTTGTTTCCTAATTGTATACATACATACATATATATATATATATATATATATATATATATATATATACCTACACATCCACATATAATGTAAGTATATTACTCATCTGTATTCCACACTACACATTGGGCTATTCCCAAGTTATTTTAAGTTTGGGCTAGGCACAAATACTTATACACATTGGGCTAAACATTAGTCTACCAATTCAATTTCTTGGGCTAAACTCCCAACTTATGCAAGTATGTTACATTATTAATGTTGGGCTTGGATATATCCTAGATCCAACACTTCATTAAGTTATCCATCAAATTAATCTGATTAAGAAATTAATTATGCCACAAAAGGCTTAACACTTAAGCTTAATTATTCATAACCAAGCTTAACAACATTATCAATATATTTCTTAATTCTTTCATACATGATTCAATTTGTATTGAATTATTAGTCACATGTCACACACACACACACACACACACACACACACACACACACACACACATATATATATATATATATATATATATATTGTGAGACCCCAGATTTTATGAATAAAGATTTAATTTTCTCGAAATATTTTTTTTATATTAAGGTGTGGATTTGAGATAATGTTATAGTTGTGGGTAGTATTTATAAATTTTGAAAAGTATGCAAGTTGTTGTATAATATTCGATTGGTCGGGGAATATTCGTTTTAACTAGGAATATTCGCATAACAAAGACAATCATTGGTGGACCTGGCGAAATTAAATTATCGATTGGGAAAAACGACAAAAATATTTTATGTAAATAACGGCGGAAGTTTTACCGTTAATATTGTTGAACTACTCGGTAGTAAAGGTACAGCAATACGCGTGGTTGCATAGTAGCACACGGTATTGATTATTGATGCTTATGTGATAAGTCACTCAGTTTTGTTTTATTGGTATTATTAATGTAATAAAACAGAATACTTTTATAAAGTTATTCTATAAATAGAATATATTATATTTTATTATGCATAGTGCCTGCATAGTGTTTTGCATAGTAAAATCATTTTATATAAAACAGAATACTTTTATAAAGTTATCTATTTTATTAGACAATAATTAGAATATATTATATTTTATTATGCATAGTGTTTGCATAGTGCCTGCATAGTGTTTGCATAGTAAATTTTTTTATAAAGTTATTCGTTTTATTAGATTATAAATAGAATATATTATATTTTATTTAAAAGATTTTGCTTTAAATATGGACCGTCGATTAAAGTAAATCAATCTGACCGCTTCATGAGTTAGTTACTATGCAGTCCATTTTTCTATAAATAGAAGCTCATTCCTTCATTATTTCTTACGAATTCACTGAAACTCTAGAGAGATAAACTATAGAGAGAAAGAAGAAAAGTGTTCTGTTACTTCACTACTTCTATATCCAGTACTCTTCTTTCTAAGGTAGGGAATATTATTTGTTGTACTCGTAAGGGGTACTTTTTCTTTCTTATTTATAAAGAGAACTTCTGTTATTCTATTCTTTATTATTCTGTTGGAATAACCTATATACGCGGGTTACCCTATACTTGGTGAAATTCTTCTGTTATTCCATTCTTTATTATTATGTTGGAATAACACGTCTATGCAAAGTACTGCATACATGGTGAAATTCTTCTAATATTCCATTCTTTATTATTACATTGGAATATCCTCGTCTGCATGACGCTTTCTGCCGAACCCGGTTCCGTTATTTATTATTACATTGTAATATCCTCGTCTGCATGCATTTCTGCCGACCGGTTCCGTTATTTATTATTCATTGGAATATCCCATACGGTCTTAATTTCACTTTGACTTGGTTCCGTTATTATTATTCATTGGAATAACTTTATCTATCTGAAGTACCGCATGCATGGTGATTTCTTTTGTTATTCCATTCTTTATTATACTCAGTTGGTTAAAGTTTTGACTTCTATACTCCATGAAATTAGTGGAATATCCTTGATATTTGCGCTTCATCCAATATCTTTTCATGGAAATATTCTTCTGAGCATTCTTCAATTTTACACTACAAAGCAGTATCATGTTGACAATTTGGACGTTATCAGTTCCTGAATAAATTAATTCTTGAACTTGTTTTATTGAATTTTTATATCATTGTCATCATCCTCATGTTTATTTTTTTTGAAAGTCATCTGTGGCCTATAGTGAATAGATGGACTTGGTATGATTATGACCAGGGATTATTCGGTATAATCATAACCGTAATGTTACAAATGATGTGAAAAAAGTCCTCATTGGCCCGTAGTGCATTGATGGACAGTTTTTGGTATGATTATGGCTATGGATTCTCTTTGGTCGTAGTGCAAAGATGAATTATTTTATGGCATGATCAGGACCGTTGATGAAAACATGATTATCTTTAGCCGTAGTGCTTGGATAATTCGTGGTTGTGATACTAAAGAATATCCTTGGCCATAGTGCAGGGGTGATTCGAGGATGTGGATTATTTATTAAGCTGAGTCCCAGCGATAAAAGTGATGAAAAACCTTTTAAATCATAGAAGATAGTAAATTTTATTCCCTACTTGACTCTTCTAATGGTTTTCTTGTTCCGGTGCAGTTAAACTTGATGTTATTATATTTTATCAGTTTAACACTGTTGAAGGCTAACGATAAATTATTCTGCATTATCTTAGTCATAATATTTCTTCTTTGGGCTAGTTGAGCTCACCCTTTCTTTCACTTTATTCTCTTGAAAATGAGAACGTAGCTG
Source organism: Panax quinquefolius (assembly GCA_020205615.1). Lineage (NCBI taxonomy): Eukaryota > Viridiplantae > Streptophyta > Magnoliopsida > Apiales > Araliaceae > Panax > Panax quinquefolius. Next base: position 23,170,489 of record CM035166.1, read on the forward strand.
GGACTAGTCGGGGAACAGAGTGATGGTCCTAGATGGTGCATTAGTAGTCCTCACTATTCTGTGAAATAGTGTGATAATAATTGTAATAAGGACTCCTTTTGAGTTTGTATACTCTCTAGTAGACAATATTTGTATTCAAACTCACAGTTTATGTTTTGTCGTATTGTACACGACAGTTGTATTATTAAGTTGTATTTGAATTATGTACCATGTATCTGGCGACTCAAGATGGGTGATGTATACCTAGTTTTGGGGGCGTCACATATATGCACACAAATAATTGCAAATATCTTTATTTTTTACTAAAGTTACTTATAAAATTCTCGGGTATTACAACTTGTGTGGCAAGGACACGAGGTGAACATTCATTTTGGTCTGGGTGCAAAGAGGAACTGTTGATTAGCTTGATCATAATCATTGATGTTGCAGTGGATAAAATTTTAATGGTGACTTTTTAAAATTGGAAAAGATAGTAAGCATTATGATCTATTTGACTTTTCTAATTGATTGTTCATTCCATTGTAGTTGTTTGCTAAAAACTTATGTTGTCTATTATTTTCTAAATATCTTATTTATCATTGTTGAATCCTAATGATAACATATTTTTCGTTATCTTAGTCATGATATTTTTTACTAAATTATTTGAGCTCACTCTTTTGTTTTATATTTCATTTAAGGAAATAATAGTGTAGCTGAGTTTAGCGGAGATAATAAGGGAATAGAATGATAGTCTGAGTTAGTAGTTGTAGTAGTTCTCACCAAGGTGTAAAATAGTGTGACAATAATTGTACTGATGACTTTATGTGTGATGTCGTACTATACACGACATTGTAATAATTTTAAATAGGAGAATTTATGTTTATTGTTTGTAATTTAGCGACTCAAATTGATTGGTGTAGATCCGAATTTAAGGGTGTCATAATTTATTCCTTCTCCTCCTAAGTGTATAATTTCCAAATTATATAAATATAAATATAATTGTAATTTTAGTGATAAATTTGACATAATAATTTTATTTTTTTAATAAGTATGTAAATAGTCAAAATTACATATAATTTGGGATAGAACGGATATTACATTCCATTTCTAATTATGGGAGGTGGCATCCTTAAGTTTGATACCTTTAATTTTAAAACTGAATTCTCCTATAAAAACACTGTCTTACAATAGGAAATTTAATTATTTTATGATATATTGCTTCTATAGTTTTATTAGACTAAAATATCGTAACACAGTAATGTCATTGTTTATTTTTAAATCGATACTGTCAAATCTATAATAAACAAGATATAGTAGGTACATAAGCTCACACATGGGTGGACACATGACATAGGGGCACCGGAACTATTGAACTCTGTAACGACTGAGAAATTCAGATTTATTGTAAAATAATTTTATTTAATTAAATAATGAATAAAATTATATTATATGTTATTATTATGTGTTAGCAAGATGAATGTCATTCTATAACCTAGATATGTCATAATGTCATAGTATTTTGGCTACGTGAGGGAATTAAAGTGTTTAAATTTCCAAGAAGAAAATAAAAGCTTTCCGAGAAATTTTTTGAAAAACACTATTCATTAATTTCTGTTCGGGAATTATTTTTGAACTTCCGAGAAATACGTAATGATATAATATCAAGGGAAGATGGATTATGTAATAATAATTCACGTATGGCAAACACAGTGGTTCGCCTACGGACTTAATTAGAGAACGTTAGGAAAAGTGAAATGTTAATGAGTTAAAGGATGATCGTATGATACGTAAGTATTGTACGAAGTAATGAATATGAGTATAATACGAGGTATTATACGAGTATGTATGAATAATTGTATGTCGTATATGTTGAATGAGTATACGAGTTAGTATACGAGGATAATACGTGTGTAATACGTTATAAGGTATTAAGCCAAATGTAATGGACTTGTAGGATTGTGGGGAAAGTTGTAAAGTCCAATTGGGATTATGATAAAGCCCAAGTGAATTAATGTTAAGGCCTAAATGTTTGTTAAATGCAAGCTCAAAGTACAAGTTAAGTTAATTAAACTTAAAGCCCCAATTAAGAACAGGATCCGTGGATCGATCCAATGGGTGAGGATGACCCATGGGGCAACCCATGTGTGCCCCATGATCACATGGCACCATCTTGGTGACCAAGTAAAGTGATTTACTTGGTGACCATGGTTGGAATAGTAAGGAGGTGGATAAGGAGGTGGAGAAAGGAGGTGGGGTGGTTTTATGACTATTATGCCCTCACCTTGATTTTCCTATAAATAAGAGAAGCTTGCTAGTTCATTTACGTGTTAATTTTCTTCCAATAACTAAGTGGTTATTTGTTAGAGAGTATAAGTTAGAAAAGTTAGTCTTTCATAATATAAGAAAGAACAAGAGAACTTCAAAGGTAATGATCCTAGACTATTAATCTTCCCTCTCTTCAATTGTAATTTGTTAGAGAAGTGAGGATTGATGGAGTTTGTATGAATAAGAAAGAATAAGCATGGTTGTTAGAGAACTTAAACTTTAATAAACCATGTGAAGTGAAATCCAAAGTATAAAAATTATAAACCATTGAAAGTCATTAAAGAATTTGATTATGTTGTTGTTGATGGACAAGTTTAACACCATCATTTGTAGATTTAGATTATACATGTTGTGACAATAGAATGAATCCATTTGGAACAATGTAAAAATCTCAAATAACGAAGTTATGGCGGAATTTACGAGATTAGACGATAATCGTCGAAATCGTGAAATTCTCGGAATAGAAGTCAAATTTTGACATTTAACTTGGAAATGTTGGTTTTAGATGGGGTTGAGTCTTATTTGGCATTCTAGAGTTACAGACTCGAAAATGACCAAATTCTGACTTAGAACGAAGAAACGAGTTTTAAACATTCACGAACATTTATCGTTTTCGTTAAAAATAAATTAAAAGGTGAATTCCTAGTTAATAGATTCAAAAATGTAAAATTCTTACATGAACACTTAGAGTATGTGATTTATGAGCTAATGGCTTTTGAACGAGCCGATTCAGACTTATAACGATTAAATTATGGAGCTGGGAAATTCACACCAGAAAATTATCTGTCAATGTTGTCTGGTGCTGAGGACTGGCACCACAGCGCTAGTTAAGGCATAATAAGTGGCGCCACAGTGCTAAGCATGTTTATGAGCTACTAAGAACCTGGCCATATTGCATGATACAAAAAGAGAAAGGTTATATGACATCGCCAAGGTCAGGGCTTGTGCATTATGCAATGTGACGCCCCCAAATTCTGACTTCCACTTGGTCACCCGAATTCGGTTCATCACGTTCTCAAAGTATTACCATAATAACTAAAATCATACATTGACAACGAAAGATCTAATTTAGAATAATATACAATGTTTTATTATAATTATTCCCCCAAGTCTCGCAACCTACAATACTTAATAGATTACATAATAATATCGAATAAAGACTTATTATATAATTCTACTTAAGTTTAAACATAGTCTGCAAATAGTCTTAATACAACATGATTAATTTAAACATAAAGGGATAAGCTAGTCGGTAACCTTTCCCTTGCCATTGTCTTTCCCAGATACACCTCCCTGTTCTGCCTTAACAGAAAAGTTTTAAATAAGCAAGAATGAGCACAAATTGCCCAGCAAGTAATATACAACAAGGGAAATACTTTTATAACACGAGTGTGAAATATCGAAGTATCATCTCTAAGATAGTTTAGAGTTTCAAAATAATATCATAAATAATGAATATCAACAATTCTTGGAATAAGAACGATAATTCAATATAAATCAATAGAGATATATTAATTCTAAGGCTATCAAGGTATCCGACTTGATAACAATTTATAATGAGCAGTCACTAAGGACTATTGAACATCTACTAGAATTACCAATATTAAACTGGTAACCCAAAAGAACAAGTACTATAAAGGATCAGTCTACAATACTCTAAGTTATGCATAACAGCACAGTAACAATATACTCATGTGTTGGGGTTTCCAACAACATGCAATCCCCTTACCATAAGGGTTGTTCAAATCAGTCTTTAAGATTTCCGCACCAATCAATTGGTTTGGACAGTTTTATAAATAGGCATATAGTCTAGCCGAATCAAATGGCATCGACTCTTTCACAATATTCAAGAATAATACCAAGTTCATCATGAACACTAGTTTACACAAGAGTTTAAGCATACTAGCTCGATTGAACAAATAAGTAGGATAACTTACATTCATAGAGATAAGTTTACGATATTTGCTAGAATATAGTAATACAAGAGTTTAGAATACTTGCACAATGTAAAGTAGGGTTCGGATACTTGTTCAATAATAAATGGAGTAAGTTTAGGGACCTTGCCTTAAGCATAGTTTATCCACGTTAATAAATCAACACTTTCGAATCCTATTTATAGCGTATTATAAGTACAAGATGTTCATTAGCTAACATAGTCTTTAATCAAGCTCAATATAATTCAAGTATACACATGTGATACAAAATCATAGGTTCATCATGAATCAAATACCTAGTTATAAGCAAATTAATTAAGAATACTCAAGGTTAAGACCTTTTAGATTTTGTAATTTAATTTTAATATTTATTGGATTGAATAAATATTTTTCGATGAATTAATTATTAGATTAAATAATTAATTGATGAAATTATGGTAGATTAATTTAATTATATGTGTTATATTTATTAAATTAATGTGGAGAATTTTTTATTATCGATGTATGTGATTATGTGAGCTTATTATATTAAAAGAAATATTTAATAAGCCTATTGGTATTTTAATTAATTTAATTATTAATTAGAGATTTAATAATTTGACATTATTTAATAATGAGAAATTTAATTATGTGACTATGTGAATTTATGAGAAATTATTATATTTTATTTAAAATAAATTAAATAAGATATTGATTTATTTTATAAAGGAGTGTGACATTATTTAAACTATATGATAAAGGTTTTATTAAATTAATTGGTTTTGAAACCTATTATAACTAGCCAAACATGGCACTAAGGGAGGTTGGGAGCGCGATTACCCATGATAGGTAACTCGACCTCCATCACGCGCGCTCGCCTTCTTTTATTTATTACATCGCCTTCTTCTTTTTTCATTATTTGGCTAAGTCCGCATAAAATGCAGAGGGAAAAGAGAGAGTTTGAGAATTTAGAGAATTTTTAAGAGAGTTGTGAGAGTCGTGAAGAAAGTAGAGAATTGTTGTCATCCTTGTTAATACATCTACGCTTTGGGTAATTCTCTCCAACCCAATTCTCATATTTTACGCCATTTAGTTTTTATGAAAATGGCTTTCATTCATCTCATAAAAGTCTCTGTAATTGGGAAGATGTGTTATATAGGATATATATGTAATAATTCGAGTAGTATATCATGTTTTATATATATATTGTATATAAACCATATCATCTGTTTCATGAAATTATATCGTATTTATTGCTTCAAAATTTACAGAGTTTGGGTTATGGCCATATGGCCCTTATACGTAACTTTAATATGTCAAACATAAATTTTTCTATAAAATTTCCACTTGTATATGATTATGCATGCTAAAACGAACAAAACAAAACTTGAATGGTTGTATTTGGTCTTATAACGAATCTGTAGTATTAAATTCTATGTTTTTGTTCAAAAACCTTCAAGAACATCAAGAACAGTACAATTTGCATAATTTAATTATGTGAATTATGTGTTTTAATGGGTTAAAATCACTCTATAAATGTTGGGTATTGATTATATATGAATTCTAACATGTGGGTATGTTTAATTTGGAGAATTAATGATCATGTAGTGTTTATTTCGCTGAACTCTGTGTTCTTCGCAAACTGAGAATTAAAATCTGGAGTTTCGTGCATGCTGCCCAACTCCTAATCTGAAGTCCCACGTCATCAAGCACACCGCATGCAAGTATATAGTCTCAGTGTCTCTCTAAAGCCATGACATAACGAGAAAGAAAATACAATAAAGCAGTAGCAGCCATACCACTTAGCGTATCGCCGAAATGAGTTTTTAAAATGTTTAAGTCTAGCAATGTGTTATTAACTTAGTCTATTGATCATGAAAACTTGTTAGACATATAATGAGGTGTTAAAATAAATTCTTTACACGTCTATAACACAATTACGTGTGAATTGAATGATCGAATGCATAGTTAGCTTATTGTTCATGAAGTCTAATTTTTGACAATAAGTGTAGTAATTGACTAAGTATAGTCATGAATTCGAGTTAGACAAAAGAATAAACTTATGATGTTTAGTACGTTGTAATTGACTGGTATTGTGAACGTAATTGATATGTAGGATTTAAATCAAAGAACGAGTTTAGTTAAAGTGTAATCTACGCACGAGGCAAGTTTCCTAACCCTACTTGTTATCGTTATATAAGTTGATTAATTCACCTTTCTACATTGAGCAAGTTCTCATTATTATTGATCAAGTCTGTCTTGTATATTAAAGTTATTAATCTTTCAAGCATGATGCTGTTATACAATACTTATTCTATTGTATACCTTTTGAGATTCTATTCAAGTTAAGTTATCAATTATTGTTAAACCTTGTTAGACTAGCGAACCCTTTATGATTCGACTAGTCCATAGTTGATGAGCGTTCTAAATTTCAGAACCCTTGATGAATTATCCAAACCAAACTTCCTTTGGTGCGGACTCGAATGTCAAACTGAGATGAACAACCCTGTATAGGGGATTACTTATGCGTTAGCGTTAAGATATTGTGCATGCATGATGGGTACTAAGGGGTGATCCCCTAAGTACGAGAAGAAGAGTCCATAGTCTTATGATCATTAAAGGTTTCAAGAATAAACACTTGATAACCTAGGATATAGTTCAAGGTCTTACGACCCTCGTAATTTCTTTTGATTCTTGTTATTCATTCTTGATTCAAAAGTTGAGCTTTTATATTCAAGTTATTATTTCTCTCGCATGTTATTATTCATTGTTATATTGTTATACTTGTGGGCAATCGTGCTCACTCTTGCAATAATAATAACATTGCGCTTAAGAACGAAAGAGCGTATTTAACCTTCCACTAGTAAAGGCAAGGGCAAACTTAACAAGTAATGAAGACTGATTATTTATGTGATGTAATTAGAATTGATGTTACTAAGACTTATTTTTTTATATTTTTGCACAGATGATTTAAGGTTAAAGTAACTTGAGATTTATTCATTATGTAGTTGATGTAACCCCATAAGGGGTGATTTATTATTATTTCTATCTATTGCATGGTTTGCATTTATTTATGGGTAGATAGATGGATGATGTTTATATAGATGAAACACCAAATCCTCGTGGAAATGGAAGTACCGGATTTGGGGTGTGTCATGTGTTGGTATCAAAGTCAGAGGTTATGAACCTTAGGTGGGGAACAACCTTAGGTAGTAGCCTTATAGAAGAACATAGTGATGGAAAACTCTTATCGAGTTCTAAGAAATGAATTTTTAAATTCATTGAAGATAATAAAAGACTTTATGTGCTTATGTGTTAATCTATGTGTTCACTAGTACGACTTAGTAACTAAAACTTAAAATTTTGTTGTCAGGATGTCGGATGTTGGAGGAACTAGTCGAACTGGGGAGGAGGAACCCCGAGTACCTACAGTACCTATAGAGGAGGAGCCCCGAGACATTCATGTCGTTAGGGAACAGTTGGTATAGAGGGAGTCATCTCCATTGATCACCGTTGTTGGTCAGGAGCATGAACCTGAGACTGATCCTGAGGAGGATCCTGAGGAGGAATTTGAAGAGGAAGAGGAAGAAGAGGAGTTTCCACAGCACTCCATTGATGCTGAGATGTACGACACATTATACGACCGTAACGTAGAGTTACGAGATGAGGTCAAGATCCGATCGAGCGAGGGCTATTATTCAAATGATTACTCTCGAAAGCGTAAGGAGAGGAGATTTCACTCTTCACTCACGATCGGGAAATGTAGAATGGGATTTGGTCCACGAGAAGGGTCAAACCAAGATAAGACCGCAGAGATAGAAAAGTTGAAGAAGGAACCAAGGAAAGCTCTCAAAGGCTGATCATAGCAGAGAGAAAGGTCAGAGAGTCACGTCGTCTTTGATCTTGCGGAAGAGGATGGTCGTGCAAAAAGAAAGGCAAAGCTTGGAGAGACATACTCTACACTTAATCATGCAATGGATGAGGCCCAGGATCGAGTTTTGAGGTACCCCATCCAGTTTGAAGGACTTCCATCGTATATGCTGGATCGCAGGACGATGTCTCGCATCATGGAAGAGGAGCGTAGCAAGGCTATTCAAATACCTTGACATATAAAGGATAGTATTAGTTTTTAATTATGTGAAAACTATTTGGTAGTTAATGATGTAAATTCCGATGTGTTTATAAACAAAGGAATATTTTGATGTTTTAAATCCTGTAGATTCTTTATCTCGGGATAGTTGATGTAAATAGCAGTGACGCTATCTTATGATGTTAAAACTTTTGAATTGAATGAAATGTCAAAGTTTATTTAAATTGATGTGTTAAGTGAATTATGATTAAATGTTCTAGCTAAGCCTTTAAAATGTTTGAGGAATTGAATAAAGACCTAATAAGCGTATATTCTTAATGTAAATATGCCACCTAGAAGAAGACAAAATCGTCAAAGAAGCCCGTGAAGGGTCAAGAATCAACAACAACAACAACAATGACGCCAATGCTAACCCCGTTCAGCAATTGGTGAACCTTTTAGCTGGAGCACTTAATAATCAACCACAAGCTCCACCAAACACCTCGTTCAAGGACTTCAAGGCGGTGGGACCGCCAGAGTTTAAGGGTTCCATAAACACAATCGAAGCTCAGACCTGGGTGATGGAGATGGAGAAGGTGTTCGATGTGGCTAGGGTAAGGGAGGACCAGAAAACTGCGTATGTGACGTTCATGCTGAAGTCCAAAGCCAGCTACTGGTGGCAGGCAAATAAAGAACGGGGAGGTGAAGGTGTAATAACCTGGGAGAGATTCAAAGAAATGTTCTTTGAGATATACTTTCCAACCAGTTCACAAAATCAGATGGAGGTTCAGTTTCTAGAGTTGAAACAGGGGAATATGTCAGTAGCTGATTATGCGGCAAGGTTCAATGAGTTGGCTAGGTTCTCCACATACCAAGTACATACCAATGAGAGGAAGGCAAGACGTTTCGAATAGGGACTGAAGCCCTGGTTGTATAGCAAGGTGTCAATGTTCCAATTGAACACTTTTGTTGGAGTGTTAGAGAAGGCAATACTCGCTGAGGGTGGAAGCGATGCAGTAACGAAGTATAATCAGGAGCAAAAAAAGAAGAAGGGTGAGAATGAAGGTAATAACAAGACTGGTGGGAGTAGCACTAGGAGTAGTCATAATCAGAAGAGGAAGTGGACGGATAACTCGTCAGCTAGAAGTTAACAAGGAGGATAGAAGAAGATCGAAGCGTGCTCAAGCTGCGGAAAAGCTCATTTGGGAGTTTGCATGAAAGGGAAGCGAGTGTGCTACAATTGTGGTCAGGAAGGCCACATAGCACCAAACTGTCCAAACCCAAAGAAGGGTGCCTGCTTCACTTGTGGTTCAAAGGATCATCTTGCAAGGGATTGTCCTAAGAAGGGATCTGGGGGAACGAGTTCAGGAGGAAATAGAGGAAATATCGGTGGAAGCACTCTGACTATCGCAGCACCAACCGCAACCAACCGACCGACTGCCAGAACATTCAACATGACAAACGGGGATGCGCAATGCGCCTCGCGATGTGGTGTCGTATCATTCGATCAATAAAATTAATGCGTATGTGTTATTTTTGATTCGGTGCTACTTGTTCATTTATATCCGATGACTTTGCTAAGAACTTAGAATTGCTTAAGGACGAGTTAGAATACCCCATGAACATAGAAATTGCGAATAGAGAAATAATCCCTGTTAAGTACGTGCATAAGAACTGTAGAGTGGATATTAAGGGTAATATCATGAACGTAGATCTTATCCCTATTCGACTTGGGGAATTTGACGTTATTTTGGGTATGGATTGGTTATCCAATTATGGGGCGGTAATTGACTGCCAAAAGAAGCGTATTAACCTTATGACTCCGTCAAAGGTTGTGTTTTATGGTAGCAAGTCACCTAGACAAGCGAGTTATCTGACGATGATGCAAGCCAGGAGGTTGTTAAGGCAAGGCTGTGTAGGATATCTAGCTTACATAGTCGATAGTCGTAAAGAGAATCCAAAAATAGATGAGATACCAGTAGTGAGAGATTTCGCAGACGTATTTTCGGATGATTTGCCGGGACTTCCTCCAGATAGAGCAGTTGAATTCGTGATCGATTTGGCTCCAGGAACGACTCCAATATCGAAGGCACCGTACCGAATGGCACCGATAGAGATGAAAGAACTGATGGTCCAACTACAAGAATTACTGGACAAGAAGTATATTCAACCAAGCGTATCACCGTGGGGAGCGCCGGTTTTATTTGTAAAGAAGAAGGATGGAACAATGTGACTCTGCGTAGACTATAAAGAACTGAATAAGGTCACGATCAAGAATAGATATCCATTACCGCGAATTGACGACTTTGTTCGATCAGTTAAAGGGAGCAAGATACTTTTCAAAGATAGATTTGAGAAGTGGTTATCACAAACTGAAGGTGAGACCAGAGGATGTACCGAAGACAGCGTTTAGAACACGATATGGTCACTACGAATTTTTGGTAATGTCATTTGGTCTAACGAATGCTCCTGCAGCATTTATGGGACTAATGAATGGTGTGTTCAAGCCGCTTTTGGACAAATTCAGTAGTGGTATTTATAGATGACATTTTGGTATATTCGAAAACCAAGGAAGAACATGAAGAGAATTTGAGGATGACATTAGAAATATTGAGAAGGGAGAAGTTGTATGCCAAGTTTTCAAAATTTGAATTCTGGATCGAAAGGGTACAATTTCTGGGACATGTGATTAATAAAAATGGAATTTCGGTGGATCCCTCCAAGGTCGAAGCTGTGATTAACTGGGATCAGTCGAAGACGCCATCGGAAGTAAGAAGTTTTCTGGGATTAACAGGTTATTATAGAAGATTTATTCAGGATTTTTCCAAGATCGCAACTCCGTTGAAGAATTTGACTAGGAAATCGGTGAAATTTGTTTGGATGGAGAAGTGTGAGGAAAGCTTTCAAGAATTAAAGAAGAGGTTAAGTTCAGCACCTGTGTTATCTCTTCCAGATGACACGGGAAATTTTGTGGTATATAGTGATGCTTCACACAAAGGACTTGGCTGTGTGCTTATGCAAAATGGCAGAGTTATTGCGATGCAGCGTCCACGACAACCAAGGATTATGAGAAGGGGGGTATCCACCCATGACTTGGAGTTAGTCATGCAGTGGTTTTTTGCTTTGAAAATCTGGAGGCACTATCTCTATGGGGAGAAGTGTGAAATATATATGGACCACAAAAGTCTGAAATATATTTTTACACAGAAGGATTTAAATATGCGCCAAAGAAGGTGGTTGGAGTTAATTAAGGACTACGATTGTGAGATTCTATACCATCCGTAAAGTAAAGCAAATGTGGTTGCCGATGCCTTAAGTAGAAAGGGGCCTGGAGAAATTGATGATGTTGACCAAACGAGAGGAGCTAATTTCAAAGAATGGAAAAGTCGGAATTGGAAGTGAAGTATCCTATGGAAATTGATGAGAAGTCTATTTCGGATACAATCTGCTACAACTCTACTAGACAAGGATAAGGAGGCTCAACTTCAGGATGATGAATGTAAAACAGTTAAAAAGAAGATATCCGAAGGAACCGAATCAAGATTTAAGATGGATACGGAAGGAATACTGAGATTTGAGAGCAGAATTTGGGTACCGCCAATACAAGAGATTAAGGAAGAAATTTTGAGCGAGGCTCACAACTCAAGATATTTGATTCACCCTGGTAGCACCAAGATGTACCAAGATCTTCAACAACACTTTTGGTGGCCAAATTTGAAGCGAGAGATTGCAGAATGTGTTGCCAAGTGCTCCGACATGTCGAAAAGTGAAAGCAAACATCGAGGCCGAGTGGGTTACTACAACCTTTAGAGATTCCGTAATGGAAATGGGAACATATTACGATGGATTTCGTGGTCGGGCCTACCGACAACTCGTAAAGGCTACGACGCAAATATGGGTTATTGTTGACCGATCGACAAAATCCGCACACTTCCTTCCGATCAAAATCGATTCAACTTAGATCACTTAAGCAAGGTTATATGTGAAAGAGATTGTTTTAAGGCACGGAGTTCCGGGTGTCAATTGTTTCGATAGAGATCCGCATTTACGCCAAACTTCTCGAAACGCCTACAAGAATGCATGGGTACACAATTGCGAATGAGTACGACATATCACCCTCAAACGGATGGATAGAGTGAAAGAACAATTCGTATATTGGAAGATATGTTAAGAGCTTGTGTAATGGACTTTAAAGGAAATTGGGATGATCATCTACCGTCAGAGAGTTCTACATAACAACAACAGCTACCACGCTTAGTATAGGCATGCCACCTTATGAAGCGTTATACGGCGAAAAAAGTGCGTAACTCCACTATATTGGGATGAAGTTGGCGAAAGACAATTACTAGGCCCAAAATTGGTACAACAAACAACAAAAAATAGTCAAAGTGATCCGAACAAGATCGACAAAGCCTTCAAGATAGATGTAAGAAGAAATACGCAGATCCACACCGTAAAAAAAATGTTGAGTTCGAACCGTAGTTATGTGTTCTTAAAGGTCTCTCCCGGAAGGAAAGATCAGTTTGGAAAGAAAGGGAAATTAAGCCCAAGATTCATTGGACCCTTTGAAGTTCTCGAGAAGGGTCTGAGAAGTTGCTTATGAGGTAGCCTTACCTCCAAATTTCTAGAGAATGTCCACAACGCTTTTCCATGTCTCACCCCTACGACCCTACAAACCCGATTACAAGCACGCTATTGAATATGAACCCCTACATTTCGACAAAGACTTATCTTACGAAAGAAATTCCTGCTCAAATTGTCGAATCAAAAAAGAACAAGTTCTCGAGAAATAAAGTAATACCTTCATTAAGGTAATTTGGAGGAACCACAACGTCAAGAAGCTACGTGGGAACTCGAAGAGAATATGATGAAGAATTATCCTCATTTATTTACTTAGATTGTTATAAGCGATTCTGGGGACAGAATCTTTGTAAGGGGGGAGAATGTAACGGGATGAATTGTTTGAGTTGTGATTCTGAGGACAGAATCCTTTTAAGAGGGGAAAGATGTGACAACCGAGATTTTGTAATTTAATTTTAATATTTATTGGATTGAATAAATATTTTTCGATGAATTAATTATTAGATTAAATAATTAATTGATGAAATTGTGGTAGATTAATTTAATTATATGTGTTACATTTATTAAATTAATGTGGAGAATTTTATTATCAAGTATGTGATTATGTGAGCTTATTGTATTAAAAGAAATATTTAATAAGCCTATTGGTATTTTAATTAATTTAATTATTAATTAGAGAGTTAATAATTTGACATTATTTATTAATGAGAAATTTAAAATTATGTGACTATGTGAATTTATGAGAAATTATTATATTTTATTTAAAGTAAATTAAATAAGATATTTGATTTATTTTATAAAGGAGTGTGACATTATTTAAACTATATGATAAAGTTTTATTAAATTAATGGGTTTTGAAACCTATTCTAACTAGCCAAACATGGCACTAAGGGAGGTTGGGAGTAGTTACCCATGATAGGTAATCGACCTCCATCATCGCATCATTTCATTTTCTTTTTATTTCTTACGCCTTCTTCTTTTTTTCATTATTTGGCTAAGTCTCGGCATAAAACAGAGAGAGGAAAAGAGAGTGAGTTTGAGAATTTTTGAGAGTTGTTAAGAGGTTTGTGAGAGTCGAAGAATCGTCGAGAAATTCATCTCCTTTAATTCATCTACGCTTTGGGTAATTCTCTCAACCCAATTCTCATATTTTACGCCATTTAGTTTTTTATGAAAATGGCTTTCATTCATCCTCAGTAAAATCTCTCAAAATTGGGAAATGATGTTGTTATATATGGATATATGTAATAATTCGAGTAGTATAACATGTTTTTATATATATATATATATATATATATTCCATATCCATATCATCTGCTTCATGAAAATATATCGTATGATTATTGCTTCAAAATTATAGAGTTGGGTTATATGCCATATGGCCCTTATACATAACTTTAATATGTCAAACAAAAATTTTTCTGTAAAATTTCCACTTGTATATGATTATGCATGCTAAAACGAACAAAACGAAACTTGAATGGTTGGATTTGGTCTTATAACGAATCCGTAGTATTAATTCTATGTTTTTATTCAAAAACCTTCAAGAACATCAAGAACAGTACAATTTGCATAATTTAATTATGTGATTATGTGTTTTAATGGGTTAAAATCACTCTATAAATGTTGGGTATTGATTATATATGAATTCTAACATGTGGGTATGTTTAATTTGGAGAATTAATGATCATGTAGTGTTTATTTTGCTGAACTCTGTGTTCTTCGCGAACTGAGAATCAAAATCGAGTTTCGCCGCAAGCGCTAACTCCTAAGTCCCAAATCCAATGCACAAGTCTCCAACCCACAACATAAGAAATACACAAGAGCCCAAGACATAAGACAACAAAAATTAACCACTTAGCAGCGAATCGCCGTAAATGAGTTTTTAAAATGTTTAAGTCTAGCAATGTGTTATTAACTTAGTCTATTGATCATGAAAACTTGTTAGACATATAATGAGGTGTTAAAATAAATTCTTAACACGTCCATAACACAATTACGTGTGAATTGAATGATCGAATGCATAGTTAGCTTATTGTTCGTGAAATCTAATTTTTGACAATAAGTGTAGTAATTGACTAAGTATAGTCATGAATTCGAGTTAGACAAAAGAATAAACTTATGATGTTTAGTACGTTGTAATTGACTGGTATTGTGAATGTAATTGATATGTAGGATTTAAATCAAAGAACGAGTTTAGTTAAATTGTAATCTACGCACGAGGCAAGTTTGCTAACCCTACTTATTATCGTTATATAAGTTGATTAATTCACCTTTCTACTTTGAGCAAGTTCTCATTATTATTGACAAATTTGTCTTGTATATTAAAGTTTATTAATCTTTCAAGCATGATGCTATTATACAATACTTATTCTATTGTATACCTTTTGAAATTCTATTCAAGTTAAGTTATCAATTATTGTTAAACCTTGTTAGACTAGCGAACCCTTTTTTGATTCGACTAGTCCATAGTTGATGAGTGTTCTAAATTTCAGAACCCTTGATGAATTATCCAAACCAAACTTCCTTTGGTGCGGACTCGAATGTCAAACTGAGATGAACAACCTCAGATAGGGAATTACTTATGCGTTAAGCGTAAGATATTGTGCACAATATGGTACTAAGTATTGATCCCCTAAGTACGAGAGAAGAAGAGTCCATAGTCTTATGTCTGTTAAAGGTTTCAAGAATAAACCCTTGATAACCTAGGACATAGTTCAAGGTCTTACGACCCTCAGAATTTCTTTTGATTCTTGTTATTCACTCTTGATTCAAAAGTTAAGCTTTTATATTCGAAGTTATTATTTCTCTCGTATGTTATTATTCATTGTTATATTGTTATACTTGTGGGCAATCGTGCTCACTCTTGCGTAATAATAACATTGAAGTTAAGAATGAAAGAGCAGACGAACCTTCCACTAGTAAAGGCAAGGGCAAGCTTAACAAGTAATGAAGACTGATTATTTATGTGATGTAATTAGAATTGATGTTACTAAGACTTATTTGTTTATATTTCCGCACAGATGATTTAAGGTTAGAGTAACCTGGGATTTATTCATTATGTAGTTGATGTAACCCCATAAGGGGAGATGTATTATTATTTCTATCTATTGCATGGTTTGCATTTATTTATGGGTAGATAGATGGATCATGTTTGTACAGTGAACACCAAATCCCGTGGAAATGGAAGTACCGAATTTGGGGGTGTCACAGTACTATAATAGAATTCCAAAACAGAACTCAAAACAAAATTAGAGGGTCAAGGCCTTGCAAGGCCATCATTCTCGGTGTAAATCGACGCAATTGCGCTTTATGCAGTTCAACCAAGAACAATAAACCTCGTGAACTATTCAAATTTAACACAAAATTTACTTACGAAATCATTCCTAAACACTCATGTATCAGTTTAAACATGCTTGTAAGGTCATATAACAACCATATGAACATTACCCAACCATACTAACATCCATTTCCATGAATTCGAGAAATTTAAATTCCAACACTTATGAACTTTGTTAACAGAAATGGAAATGGAAAGCAAGGAATGGAATTATACCTTCGTAATATACAATGGACTTGATCTAACTGAACTCTCAAGCTCTTAGAATGCTATCACTCTACTACTTAGCAATTTATCAGACAATTCTCAGCAACAAGAAATGAAGAAGTATACTGCTATTTATAGAAGAATACAAAACCAGACATTGCATTTTCCCATTGAATCAAACCCATGGATTGTAAGATTGTATAAAGGTTATGTAGGAGTTGGTAATTAGTGGTTGGTTTGCATCATGAACACCACTCCCCCCCATGATCATTAACTAGAAGCTTGGAAGAAAATGAAGAACATAGGCATTAGCCTTTTTGTCTAATCACGTGACTGAGATATTAGGGAGCAAATGGGACTCTCAATTTGGGACAATCTAATATCTCAGCATTCTTGTATACTCCTACACCTTCTCACTCTTATGTTATATTTTTAATACACATATCAACCATATTTTATAACCTAATGTCACACTATGACTTAACATTTCTAGGTACTAGGTGTGATGTACTATACATATAATCCATGTACATTTTATGTTAATGTCTACCCACATGCATATTGTTACATACACATTTCATAATGTATTTATCACATATAGTTTCAATATGTTTAATCACATTGCCTTATACAATTTAGTTTTATAAGACTTAATATATATAGCCATATAAATGTCACACCACACTATATAGTTATATTTGTATTATTTTCCACATTCACATAACTGTCAATATAATATTATTATATTAATAACTTACTTATTTATGTCAATTAAATAGTCATGCACTTCTTTAATTAGTTAACACTAATATTAATTAATCCAACCATTGATTAATGTAATTATGGACTTCCATAATCATTATTCATTGATAATATTCTCATTACATTTCTAGATATATTGCAAATAATAATCACATATTATTAATTAATTACAAAGAAATCCATTTCCCACAATTAATTAATACTAATTAATGATTTAATAATTCCGTTGTCACATAACATACTTTAATTCATGATTTATCAATGTCACACATATCACATAATTGTTCCATTTAATTTCCAAAGTGGAAAACTTACTTTTCTCCAATCGTCTCATTGTACAATTTAATGCCGCTGGTGTACACGATCTCTGCAAAGATCGGTTTAGCTTGACTGTGTCAATCTTCATCGCCAAACTCGTTATATTTGACATGAATTGATGTCCTCAAAGTGTTACTACAAGTCTACGAGTGTATTGGTTACTTATACAAATTCACATGATCACACGATTAATCTTCTTAATTCTCATTTTAATTCGCTTAATGAATTTTCTTGTATCACATTATGCCACACAAGGCATTTCACAATCCTCATTATCAAATTACGCTTCTTAATACGCATTGACTTAATACGAATCAATTGTATTAATCAACTCATAAAACAATAACACTTATATTCACATAAATAGTAGTTCCATTAATATATTCATTTTATAATACGTGGAAATTCTCGGGTATTACAACAAACCCATGCCGCAACGCTAGTTGATGATAGGAAGCTGGTGCCGCAACGCTAGCACTATGGTTTTCACAATAAAGAAAGCTTATGAAGATAGAAAGGGTTTGGTTGATTAATAATGAACTTAAACCTAAAGTAACCTTGTTTAAGATGTTTTAAACCTTAAGTAATGCAACTAAAGGTTGATGAATGATTAACGTAAACGTAAGAACAAGGTAATGCGTTAAATCGTAACAAATGTTAAACAATCTAAAGCATGATTAGATTGAGAAGAAGGGTATGATATAATGATAACCTTACTTGATTATATACGACCTAATGTGGTATGTTACATGATTATGTATTGTAGAAACCTTAAAGAATCAAAGAGAATTTGTATTAACTATAGAAGACACCAAAGGCAAGTATTCTGACCCTTGTCTGAATTCTTTGGACAAGCTTTGTAATTCATGTATTTTACACATGAATTGATGTATGATGAAGTCGAAGCCAATTCTTTCGGCTAGACTTAATGTATTTTTGGATTTCTTATAATCTATCGAACTATGGTCAATGTTGTTCAGTTTTGCCAAACTATTTTGGTGTGCTTTTCAAAAGAAGACTGAGTATGCATGAATAAAAGTTTTGTCGTCAAACGACAGGCACGTGAGGTTGCCAAACCTTAAACGTACATACGTTTAAAGAAAGTAGTGTTGTACAATATAGAGTCCTATAGGCTGATCACCTAGACGTGCTCGTAAGATATGTCAGACTTACGGACGTGGTGCCAGGTTATCCTTTTCAAAGAAAGAATGAAATGCTCAAGGTCTTGGACCGATAGAAGATATACGATTTATATGATTCAAGCCTTTATTTTAAATGAGATTGTTATACTTGATGAGCTAGTTATGCTCATTCTTGCTTGAACCATATGAATGCAGCTAAGACCGAACGGACTGAAGGACTTAGTAAGGATAAAGGGAAGGCTAAGCGCGATCGTTGAATCATGCTGTAATAATAGTATAGGTTTAATGTTGTAATGTATTTGATATTATGACAAAGAACAAATGTAATGGTTATAAAGAACCTGGGGAATGGTAATATTGATTGGAATATATAAGAGACATATTCGTTCTTTTGAGACTTTTCAATTGAATGTATGTGTGAATTATAGCACCGTGTAACACCATATGTCGGGTTGGAAGATACCCATATTTGGGGGTGTCACAGGTTGGTATCAGAGCATTAGGTTATAAAACTTAAGGGGGAAATTACAACCTTAAGTCATAACCTTAAGAAGAGTTAAAGAAATAAAAGATGGAAATTAATCCTAAAAATGAAATAAATATGATATGTGTTTTTATTATTCTACTGACGTGTACTAAGCAAACTAAATTGTTTTGCTATAGATGTCAGGAGAAAACGAAATGTATAGGGATATAAATGTAGTAAGTGAGGAGTCGATGAATCAAGTAGAGATTATATCGAACCTTATAGCAGAAGAGCTGGAAATGGTGATAGTTGAGTCTGGAGACTCTGAAAGCTTAGACCTCATGTCCATGTTCGATGGCATGTCGAAGGAGGAGGTAGAGGTGGCATCTTTTAACCCTGTAACACTTGAAAAAGAGGTGGCTCTTGGGGAGGCAATGGAAACACTGTTCATGGCCTTATTGGATAGAAACATCCAGTTGGGAAGGGAGGTTAGAGAATTGAAGGAAGAGATCCAGGAAATCTTGGAAGATGAGAAAAGCATAGAGTCCATGTGGGAGGAGGAACTTGTGACACCCCCAAATCCCGGTACTTCATTACCTCAAGATTTGGTGTTCACTTAATCAAAACATTCACATCTAACTACCCAATAATAATAATAATTGAATAATAAACCTTCCCTTAAGGGATTACATTAATAAAAATCGCCTAGGTTATCTAACCTTTAAATACAATCATTCAAATGCATAAATTAACTAAATAATTCATTACATCAATCAAATTAAAGTCTGATACATAACTGTCAACATATTACAAGTCTTCAATACTTGTTCATCTTTCCGTTTCCCTTACTGGTTCTAGGTACATCTACCTTTTCATCCTTAGCTGTAATAGTTATATAAGCAAGAGTGAGCAAACAAAGCTCACTTGAAATAATAATGAATAAAATCTTTACAACAACTGCCAAATAATTGGCTCAATAGAACTAAAAAAAATATGTTCTATTACATTCTAAAACATATAACTGAGGGTCTAATGACCATGCACCATGTCCACATTTATAAGTAATCTTTCAAATTAAACTTTAACAGTCATAAGACTATAAGGACTCCACGTATTTAGGGGGATCAGCCCTTCGTACAATGTATTGTGCACAAATATTTCAATACTAAGCGTAAACCCCTAATAATAGGGTTGTTCATCTCAATATTTAGATTACATGTCCGCACCAAAGTAAGTTTGGTTTGGATATATTTCAAGGTAATTTAGAATTCAACGAACATCAACTAAGGAATAGTTGAATAAAAAGGTAATAACTCTATGTTACGAAATAGACCATAATTGAATCAACATTGTATACTAAGTTCACGTTTTAGGAATAATCTAATAGCATAAAGATTGAATAATATATCATACCTTGCTTTGAACAACATTAAGCTAAGGTTAAATCTTAGAATTGAATATTAAGCATGCATAATAAGTAATAACTTGAACGATAAACTTGTTCATCTGAATAAAGATACTTGCATGCTAAAAACAACAAGTTTAGGTTTAGAAAAACATGCGCAACATAATAGTAGAACTAGCTCAACGAAAGTGTTGAGTTAAGAAAACTTGCATAATTGTAATCGAACTAGAAATAATAACTTGTTCAACGAAACAAGTTAACAACAAGAATAACTTGATCAATATAATCAAGATAAGGTAAGTAAACTTGCACAATGAAAATAAGCTTGCGCAACGAAGTTTTAGGGTTAGAAGAACTTGCTCAATGTAAAAAGACAAGTTTAGAAACTTGGCTTGAGTGTAAGCTAAAACGTAACAACTCGAATCACAATACCCTATATATATGTCATCATGACATAATTAGTCACTACCACATTATATATATAACTAAGTGCAAACATCATGTAATATTTTATTTTTAATCACATAATCAAATTACATTAGTAATAAAACTAGTTAATCGTTAATAACATGTTCATTCTTGGTATAGAAATACTAGAAATTATAATTTAACAGTTCTACTATTAACACATAATAACTTTTTTCAGACTTTTATGTAAATAAATCACATTGTAAACCATTCTCGCTTAACTCATGACAAGCGGCACTCCGCTTTACATTGTGGGTTGGTATTGCACATGAGACACAAAGTAAACGATTATCATTGCCATGCATGGGGCCAACGTCATCTGGCGAAACTTACGTCATTGGGCATGCACATTGTAGTCTTGAACTCCGGACTTCTACGACGAAATTTCGAAAAACAAAGATGAACAAAAAGCTAATTTGGCATACGAGCTCCTTTCTAACAACCTAATTCACATGTAATACATATAGAGACTTCATATAAACATAATTTAAAGGCTCTTAACATGTTTTTACCCATATAACAACATAAATACTTAATTTATAACACCCAATTTAATTATTTTTGATAAAACTTTTCTTTTTGACATTTTTAATGAAAATCATCACTGTAACTTTGTTTTTCAATCAAAACCGTTAATTCAAAATATCATGTTTATGTTTATTCATCCTCTTCCTTTTTTAATAGTCAATTTATAAATTAAACAACTAATTAAACCCCAATTTTACTTTAAACTACATATTCATATATGTTCATATAAACTCACTGTAATATGACTTCTTTCACAAAATACATATATACATGAATTAGTTTATCCATACTCTTATGAAAACACTCTCATAACAAACACTTATTATATAAACTATATACAACAACCAATTCAATTTCTACAAAGATTTTTTTTCTAGAGAATTTTAGAAGAGAAAAACTAAAACTTTAAAAACATAAAAGTAAGAGGATACCTTAATTTTAGAAGATGATTGTTGTTCTTTGATTCCCAAGCTTCTTTTCCCAAATTTCTTTCTTAAATCCTCTCTAGAATTCTCTTAAGTTCTCTCTCACTTTTCTTCTTTTCTTCTTTTTCTTTCTTCTAAGTCTTTCTTCCATATTCTATCTTATGTAGTAAAATATAACGTATAATAGTAATAATATAGATATTAAGTATATAACTTTAACTGACATCAATTATAATTTATTTGAAAATCAAAAGCCATAAGACTTGTTTGGCTAGCTAACTAAAAATAACCCATTAACTCTTACACCTTGTTTGGTAAAACACAATTAGAATAAAGACTTAATATGCATTAAGCCTTGTTTGGCAAAACTAAATTAAACTCCTTTAATTTAATTTAATAACTCTTTTATAGTAAGGTTATTTGTCACACTTCTATTTAACTAAATTTTAATAATCAATTTAATTAATTCTAATAACAATTTATTAAATTATTTTTAACACATAAATCACTATCACATAATTATAATTTCCTTTATAATTATAACTTTATTTAATCAACTAACACTTCATTTTAACTACAAATTCAATTCAAAATATAATAATTCATTTAATTATTATAAACTCTCTAACTTAACTATTAAAATAAATTAGAATATTATCTCATAACAATTTATTTACTTAACTCCTTAATTATTTACTTAACAAATAACTAACTAAATCAAATCAAATCAAATTGAACAATTATTTATTCAACAATAAATATATCCATTAAATACTTATGTAATTCAATAAATATTTAATATTACAATTTAAAATTCTGGAATGTTACATCATTCCTTCCTTACAAGGATTCTGTCCTCAGAATCACAACTCAAACAATTCATTTGTTACATTCTTCCCTACTTACAAAGATTCTGTCCCCAGAATCGAAGACATAGATTAAACAAATAACTCAGGGTAATCTTTCATCATTTTATCCTTGAGTTCCCACGTAGCTTCTTCAGCGTCGTGGTTCCTCCATATCACCTTCACGGAAGGTATTAACTTATTCCTGAGCACCTGTTCTTTCCTGTCAACTATCTGGATAGGAACCTCTTCATAAGGCAAGTCTTTATCGAACTGCAACAGTTTTTACTCGATCACGTGTTTGTAATCAGGTTTATATGGTCGTAACACCGAAATGTGAAAAACATTGTGAACGTTTTCCAATTCTGGAGGAAGAGCTACCTCGTAAGCCACTTCTCCAACTCTTCGCAGCACTTCGAAGGGTCCAATAAACCTCGGGCTTAGCTTTCCCTTTTTACCAAAATGAATTTTCCCCTTCCAAGGAGAAACTTTTAGGAATACATAATTTCCTACGTCGAATGCACGATCTTGTCTGTGTTGATCAACATACTTCTTCTGTCTGTCTTGAGCTTCTACCAATCTTGTCATGATGAGTTTGACAACCTCAGCAGTTTGTTGTACCAGTTCTGGTCCTAACAGTTGGCGTTCACCGACTTCATCCCAACACAGTGGAGTTCTGCACTTTCTGCCGTATAATGCCTCGTAAGGCGGCATGCCGATGCTCACGTGGTAACTGTTGGTGTAAGCGAATTCCTCCAATGGTAAATGTTCTTCCCAGCTTCCTTTGAAATCCATGATGCATGCTCTCAGCATATCTTCCAATGTTTGGATTGTTCGTTTGCTTAGGCCATCTGTTTGTGGATGATAAGTCATACTCATTCACAACTGTGTTCCCATACATTCTAGTAGTCTCTTCCAGAAGTTTGACGTGAACCGCGAATCTCTATCTGACACAATTGACATTGGCACTCCATGTCTCGAAAAGATCTCTTTAACATACAACCTTGCCAACTGATCAAGATTGAATCTAATCTTTATTGGTAAAAAGTGTGTTGATTTTGTCAGTCTGTCCACTATCACCCAAATCGCATCGCATCCTCTCTGAGTAGTTGGAAGACCCACCACAAAATCCATTATGATGTGTTCCCACTTTCATTCTGGTATTTCTAATGGTTGAAGTAATCCACTTGGTCTTTGATGCTCGGCTTTAACTCTTTGGCATGTCAAGCATTTCGCGACACATTCTGCAACATCTATTTTCATGTTTGTCCACCAAAAATGTCGTCGTAAGTCCTGATACATCTTCGTACTTCCTGGATGAATCGAATATCTTGTGTTATGTGCTTCGGTCAAGATTTCTTCTCTAATATCTGATACTACTGTAACCCTGATTCTTCCCTCGAACCGTAGTAGTCCTTCGGTATCGATCTTGTATTTCACCTCTTTTCCTTTGTTCACACCTTCCTTTATTTTTCTGTATTCTTCATCTTGTAGTTGAGCATTCTTCACCTTGTCCACTAGAGTTGGACCACCTTCTATCTGGAATAGTCGTTCATCGGATTCCTTTGGAAATTTTATTTCCAACCCTAGCTTTGCCATTGCTGATATAAGCTCCTCCTGAGTGGTTATCAGCATCAACTTTTCCCAACCTTTCCTACTCAAAGCATCTGCAACCACATTCTCTTTTCCCGGATGATAATAGATCTCACAATCGTAATCTTTTATCAATTCCATCCATCTTCTTTGATGTATGTTCAGGTCTTTCTGAGTGAAAATGTACTTCAGACACTTATGATCTGTGTAGATTTCACATTTCTCTCCATAAAGATAGTGTCTCCATATCTTCAGAGAAAATACAATTGAAGCCAATTCTAAATCATGAGTCAGATACCCTTTCTCATAATCCTTCAGTTGTCTTGATGCATAGGCAATAACTTTGCAGTTCTGCATAAGAACATAACCCAACCCTTTATGTGAGGCATCACTATATGCTACAAAGTTACCTGTACTATCTGGTAATGATAACACAGGTGCCATGCTTAACTTCTTCTTCAAATCTTGAAAACTTTCTTCACACTTCTCCGTCCACACAAATTTTACAGCCTTCCTTGTCAAATTTGTTAACGGAGTGGCTATCTTGGAAAAATCTTGAATAAATCGTCTGTAATAACCGGCCAGTCCCAAGAAACTCCTCACCTCCGAAGGTGTCCTTGGTTATTCCCAATTAATTATAGCTTCCACTTTTGATGGATCCACTAAAATCCCATCTTTGTCAATCACATGTCCAAAAAATTGTACATGATCGAGCCAAAATTCGCACTTCGAGAACTTCGCGTACAACTTTTCCTTTCTTAGTGTCTCCAACGTCAAACGTAAATGTTCCACGTGTTCTTCTTGAGTTTTGGAATACACCAGAATGTCATCAATAAATACCACAACAAACTTGTCTAAGAATGGTTTAAACACCCTGTTCATCAAATCCATGAACGTAGCAGGGGCATTGGTCAAACCAAAAGACATCACCAGAAACTCCTAATGTCCATATCGTGTTTTGAATACCGTTATAGGTATATCCTCGTTCCTTACTTTCAATTGGTGATACCCACTTCTCAAATCTATTTTCTAGAAGTATTTAGCACCCTTCAATTGATCAAACAAGTCATCTATTCTTGGCAATGAGTATTTATTCTTAATAGTGACTTTTTTCAATTCCTTATAATCAATGCAAAGACACATCGACCCATCCTTCTTCTTTACGAATAACACCGGTGCTCCCCACGGTGATACGCTTGGTTGAATATACTTCTTGTCTAGCAGCCCTTGCAATTGTACCATCAGTTCCTTCATCTCTATCGGAGCCATTCTGTACGGGGCCTTCGATATCAGTGCAGTTCCTGGTGGTAAGTCGATCACGAACTCAATCTCTCTGTCAGGCGGAAGTCCTGGCAAATCCTCTGGAAACACATCTTCAAATTCTCTCACCACTAGTATCTCTTCCAGTTTCACACCCTTCTTCTGAGTATCGACTATGTAAGCTAAATATCTCACACAATCTTGACTCAACAATTTCTTGGCCTGCATAATCGTCAGACATTTTATTTGTCTAGGCGATTTGCTACCATAGAAAACTACCTTTGACGGAGTTATAAGGTTTACACATTTCTTTTGGAAATTAATTACAGCTTCATATTTGAACAGCCAATCCATTCCCAAATTAACATCAAATTCTCCAAGTTTAATGGGGATTAAATCTACAATCATGATATTGCCCTTAATGTTCACCATACAGTTCGTGTATACGAATCTAATAGGGATTACTTCCTTATTCGCAATTTCTATGTTCAAAGAGAAGTTCAATTCTTCTCTAGGCAATCCTAACTTCTTCGCAAATTCATCAGATATAAACGAGCAAGTAACACCCGAATCGAATAATACATAAGCATCAATATCATTGATTGGGATAATACCTAACACCACATCTTTTGATTGCACATCATCTTGCATAGTCATGTTGAAGGTTATGGCTGTGGGTTTGTTTGATGTTGTTGGTTCAGCAATGGCCCATGTACCTCCATTGCTACCTCCATTGCTTCTGGTTGTCTCTCCAGCCTTCTTGTTAAGGCATTCACGAGCAAAGTGATCCTTGGACCTGCACGTGAAATAAACATTTTTCTTAGATTGAGTACAATTTGGGGCGATGTGACCCTCCTGGCCATAGTTGAAGCATACTCGTTTCCCCATCAAGCACACACCCTTGTGAAACTTTTCGCATGTAGCACATGTTTCAAACTTCTTATTTTGCTGGTTACCCTGCTGGTTTCCAGCAGCCATACTTATATTCCACTTCCTCTTCAAGTTGTTGTTGTTGCCGTTTCCACTACTACCACCTCCATTCTTATTCTCCACTTCATTCTTCTTCTTTTTCTGTTCCTGATTGAACTTTGTCACTGCCTCGTCTCCACCTTCAACGAGTATTGCCTTCTCCATCACTGCTATAAATGTCTTCAGCTAGAATAGGGAGACCCTACTGTACAACCAAGGCTTCAGTCCCTGTTCAAACCTTTTTTCCTTACATTTGTCTATACTGACTTAATATAGCGCAAACCTCGCCAACTCGTTGAATTTCGCGGCATACTCAGATACCGTCATCGTTCCCTACTTTAGTTCCAAAAATTGCACTTCTAGCTGACTCTTAGAACTCTCTGGGAAATTGGTCTCGACGAATATCTCCTTAAACCTATCCCAGGTCATTACTCCTTGTCCTTCTCTGGTTTTATTGGCCTGTCACCAATAACTAGCCTCTGCACTTAACGTGAATGTTGGAAAAGCAGTCTTCTGATAATCCCCTACCCTAGCGACTGTCAACGTCGGGATTTTTAGATGTCCCTTTCCGTTACTTGTTCTTTGGTGTTCTCATTTTAGGTGAGATTTGTTTGAAAAAATAAGTAAAAAAAGGTTTGACATGTATAATGTCGACGATGGACCGTTAAGAGTCGCCAGTTGGTTTTTTAAATGGTTGTACCAACACAACCAAGAAAAGGTTTGCACATTGACCCAGTGATGTGACACTACTAAATGGGTCGGTGAAACCGAGATTCATTAGGGTCCGGGGACTTAGTTATGCGGAGGGAAGGTGTTAGGCACCCCCCGACATCCGTGTTACCACGGTGACCGCCTCTTTTCAAGAAACTATTATCTGAATGTGTGTGTGTGTGGATCAATGTGCTGTTATTTGGAAGTAGTGCGAGGCCTCGTTCGCACCTATATACACAGGGTTTGAATTTATGTAAAAATTCAGTTTTAAGCAAGATATGGAAGTGATGTTTTATAAAAGAGGTTTTTCAAACCCTGATGCTCAATAGTACTTGAAACCTTTTACACTCCCATTTTATTAAGTTTCCAGCTTGATTGATTTTATTTTACAGATGCGAGGCATCCGTACGAAAATAATGTACAAAATAATGCCGACTTCCTCGTGGGTATGGAAACCATCTGAGGAAATTCAGACACCGCAAAATAATTTACAAGCTGCTTATAGCTGAAAATGTCCATCACGAGAACTGAATCTAGATCCAATAGGCTGAATCTGTGATCACATGATTCCTAGGCGCACAAGATACTGCAATTTGTATGAAAGTAGTAAGCATGTATATATATATAAAATGTAAATATATATATACATACATGATCACCAACCACGAAGCACCTCCATGGGAGATCAAAAATGTAAATAAAGCTGTTAAAAGCTATCAACCGCCACGGAGGAAACTCCAGGCGAGACGAAACATAAATAAAGTTGTAAATACGGTTAACCACCACAAAGGAAACTCCAAAGGGACGAAATGTAAATAAAGTCAGAAAAAGCGATCAATCGCCCACGAAAGGAAACTCCAGTGGATGAATATATATATATATATATATATATATATATATATATATATATAAGCAATAAATGCACTGGATGTAAAATCCAGGCTCACCGAACAGAGTTCGACAACAGTTCATATATATATATATATATATAAAAGTGAGTAAACGCTCCAGACCAAAGTCTAGGCTCATCGAACAAAGTTCGACCACGCTCATATATATATATATATATATATATATATATATATATATATATATATATATATATATATATATATATATAAAGCGAGTAAACGCCTCCATCAAGTCTAGGCTCAATCGAGGCATAACTCGATAATGTTAGTCAATATATATATATATATATATATATATATATATATATATATATATATAAATACAAGTTGAAACAAAATCATGGACCAAAGTCCGGGCAAATGTCTTGCAACCACGACTCTCAACGTGAAGAAGGGTGTGTGCGAGAGATGAAGAGAAAGACTCTAAAGTGTGTGAGAAGGCTTACAGGTTGATTGCCAAAGAAGACTTCTATATCTTTAGAGTGGGTAAACACTGGCTTTTGTAGGTACAAAAGAGGCTATATATGAGGTCACAGGTGTTTAAAATGAGAAAGTACATTGCATGGGGTGAGTGCAGAGCAAATTGGGCAGGGCTTCCTCGCCGTTTTCTCTTGCAAAATGGGCAGCCCAAGCCCTCTATTTATAGACGAAGTAGCCGCAGGTGTACCTGCGGCTGAACCGCAGTGTACCAGAGGCAACTCGGGTGGGCCTAAGTTTTTCAGGTCGGGTCATCTCGTAGTACGTGCACTCGGGCACTGTAATGTCCACTTGGACTTTTAGAAGTGCAATTCGGGCATCCGTTTGAGGTATGCAGGACCTATTTTTGACCGCCGTTGTCGAGACTTGTACGATGACATGAGATTAGAGTTTGTACGAAGTCATTGAAGATGGGATGGTGCCCTCCAGTCTTTAAGCTTCAACTTTCATCCGTTACCCCGCACAATAGTCACTCGGGATTGGTTAGTCTTGTGGGACATCGTTGCGTAGATATGTTGAGACGACGTGGGGTAGCATTGCATGGGCGAGATGACTATGTTGCCCCTCACCGGTGTTATCGCCGGATTGGGCTGATAAAGCAGACGTTGCTCAGGCTTCACTGAGATTGGATTGCTGCAATTTGTTGAAGGTCCTCATTGTCATCTTTGAGGTGTGCCTGTCTTCCCAATGTTATCGCCGGGTTGGTGCAGTGTATCTCGTTGTGAGCGCCGAGATTAAAGCTGATCGCATTTGAAACAAGCATTTCCGGGGTTATCGCTGAAACTGCATTCCTTGGGGGTTATCACCAAGGTTGATGGCTATTCCTATGGTTGGGACTGAGACTGGATACCTCGGGGTTATCTTCGAGATTATTCGGTCTTCTCCGGTGTGTGTTCCGGTATTGGATCTGCATGCCTCGGGGTTATATCCGAGGTTGGAATTGTTCCTCCCAAAGTGTGACCCGGGGTTGATGCTGAACTTCTGGTAGTATCCGGTATATATATGGATTGTCTTTCAGGCTTCCCTCTTAAAAGATGAATCTGTCCTCATACAATGTTAGTGACAGTAGTACAGAAAATTTTGAATGTCTATAGTTGCCCCTCTTTATCATACTCATGCATGGCGATGCATGGGTAGGATAAAGAAT
This sequence comes from Panax quinquefolius, assembly GCA_020205615.1. Classification (NCBI taxonomy): domain Eukaryota; kingdom Viridiplantae; phylum Streptophyta; class Magnoliopsida; order Apiales; family Araliaceae; genus Panax; species Panax quinquefolius. The sequence continues at coordinate 23,200,330 of CM035166.1, forward strand.
CCTAGACACTTGAAACGTAACAAGACAAACATGGTACTAAATGTAGCAACATGATGCCAATGTATGATGCATGTGTACGGGGTTGTAGCCCAACATGCTGGGGATGATTGCTGGATCCCTGTTGCTTCAACTGGGGATTGGCACTGCTGACCCGATTTGATGTGTAAGCCGAATCTGTTAGGATGTTGATGTTGGAGTTGTCACCAAATTCCTGTGTTCTTGATAACGACTTGATCTTGAAGAGGTACCTCTTATGTGCAAGAGATCTGTGGGGATAAATCTTGGTCTGTTTGAGGATGTGTATAACATATTCCATCATCTATCCTCTTTGATAACATTAACTTTTCTTGGTTGGTATCGCCAGGACATGTCAAGATTTTGTTGGATTTATTGCCAACAGCAAATGCTGTCAGGGGATGCCTGACCTTCGTTGACGTGTACTTCACCGACATGTGAATCAACGCTTGAAAAAAAAATCCTATGGGATATACTGTCAAGGCTGCTTGACCTTCGCTGACGTGTGAATCAACGGAACACTGCGTTGTGACCCCCGCCAGGGATCTGCTGAGGAATATGAGCAATTGAGCGTGAAATCCTCGAATAGCTCTAGAGATCTGATAGGCTTAATCGCTATCGACTGAAATAACGTCAAGGCTATTTTGTGTGTCAACAGATAAGCACGCGTTGTAACCCCCGCCGGGGATTCACATTGTAACCCCTGTCGGGGATCTACGTTGTAACCATCGCTGATGTGTGTAGCAGCGGTTGGTCATCGGATGGCTTCTGATGCTCTGTTGGGTTTGTTTCCAACGGTTATCATGATGTCAAGGCTGCTTGACCTTCGCTGATTTATGTGTCAACGGATAAGCACGCGTTGTAACCCCCGCCGTGGATTTACGTAGAGTAATGACCCGCAATTGGTGGCATCAGACCTGTATAAGGCATTGTCAGATGTGGTTTGTAACAAATGAGATCATTGGCAGAGTATACCTCGTGTTCGGGTGACTACCAATGAGTGATGTGCAGACTCAAAGTTTCACCTGAGAAGGCCAGGATTGTATGTTGTTTTGCTCAATCGCGTGGCGTTTTTATTCTCAATTTGACCTTTCTAATCCGTAAGAACTCTTTTGCAACTCAAACTGGACCGAGCCGGAGGGGTGGGACCTATATAGGGGTGCCACAGGTGCACCTGCTGCAGCCACAGGTGAGCCTGCGGCCAATCGCGGATGATAAATTCCAGCAGGTTGGCAACACAAGTCATTTTCAGCTTGTCGCGCGAAGGGAAATCCGTGAGCCTCTTTCAGATCTGCTGAGTTCGAGCTATTTTCTGTAAATTCTGTCATCGTACAAGTGTTCTACACTATCCTGGTAACGTATGGATGTATTTTTTTCCAGTTTTTATCCGTTGGATTTTGAGTTATAGCGTGAAAGGAATCTAAACACATAATAGTGATTATGTACGCACAAATGACTTGATAAAAAATATTCAACATAGTAAATGTTAGTATTAAACCATGCTAAACATAAGATGTGAAAAAATTTAACTTCTGAGACAGTCAAATTGGCCCCTTTTCTGCTATTTTTTGTCCTATTTGAGGTCCAATAAGAAAAGGTAGAAATGCCAAGTACTCCTGATATTGAGGTTAACCTTATGCATGTATGATTTTGATTTTTAATGCATATATTATGTATATGACTTTGGGACATGTGTGCTACTGAATGGCCACCTAGATATGCCTATGTGCATGTGGATAGTCCTATTGTCAAAGGGGACTATGGCAAAATTTTTCTAAATGTAGGCATTGGGTAGTCATGCATTTTAACTCTATTGTATGTTAAAGTAAATGCATGCATGCATATAGTCATAAATGATTTTTAGAAAGCTCTAGGTAAGGAAATACCACACCCTTTCTGAGGTGATTTGGATACTTGTTGTCCAGATATTATGGATCTGGATCACCGAAGGCTTCTCAGTAGGACCACTTCGGCGCACTCGGAGGAGGGCTTCAAGTGCCTCGTCCCTGCTTCTCGAATGCCGACCTCGTCGGTTGGTGGAGGCCATGATTCGTCCTGTCCGGGTAGATGTGCCAGACGTTGAGGATGAGGAGGCGGATATTTCGATTGAGGATCCCACTCCTTCTGCACATGTCCCTCGTAGGGAGCTCCCAAGTATTCAGGTGGAAAACCCAGAGCTGCTGGGTGATTTGAGCAGACATCCATCGATGTATTTGCATGCTAACGAGGTATGTCGTTAGACTTTGATCTTCCTTCTTTCCTATTGATGAGGATTAAAGGGTTTTGATGTTGATCTACATTTCATATAGGTTTTGGGTTTTACACAACCTCGAGGGAACTGGTTCAGCATTCACTCCATGTACCAGGCGCTTCATCCTGACTATAGAGTGGTAGTGCATGAGTGGGGATTCAGGGCATTCTTCTCCATCCTTCCCCGTCGTTGTCCCTGGGGTTACCTCAAGGCATTGTTTGAGTGATGGTTTCATCAGACTCAGTCACTCCATCTACTGGATTACGTGGTGATGATGACGCCTATGGATTGGCGATTTATCACAGGTATGGAGTTTGGAGGGGAACTAGTGCCTTGCGTGGCGAATATTATCCCTACTGCCTTTAGATCCTTGTTAGGAGTTCCGGCGGAGGCGCTCAAAGGCAGGACTGTCCATTCAGGTCCTTTGAGTGTAGATTCTATGAGCGGGCTTTTGAGTGAGCCCATGCCTGATGATGTTAGAATCAGGGATCGTATTCTGCGGCGATTGTTCCTGATGATCATTCAAGGCTGCATCATAGCAGATAACTCTTCTACGGTGTCTTTTGCTTTGATCAGCGCCACACGTGATGTGGACCGTATTGGAGAGTATGATTGGGGCTCCTATACCTTTGCCTATTTCCTCCAGGGCATGTGCATGCGCTCACAGGATTTGACCGAGGCTTGGCTAGGCTTTTACCCGTTTCTGCTGGTGAGTATTTCTCATGTCATTTCCCATTTAGAGGTTAAGAGTGTTTACTGATAGCAGATATTTTGCCATTGTGTTGGCAGTTTTGGGCCTATGAGAGGATCCCATGCTTGCGTCATGTGAGTGTGTTAGGTTTAGATACCTATCCAAGAGGACGACGATGGCACCATTCTATTTTGCCGGAGGTCCTTATAGCTGAGGGCTTCACTCACTGCCGTATGCAGCTGGAGTTGCTGACAGCTGACACGATCACATGGATTCCCTATTCAGGGGAACACTTGACCATCGGCTTTGAGGATGGGTACCCGACTGGAGTCGAGTACTTGATTTCCACCAGGAGAGTTCCTCTCTTCACAGATGGAGGCTGGGAGCTCTATCTAGGAGAGCGTGCTATTAGAAGCACCACAGGGGAGATCTGTATGTCGATCTTGCCTCATGCCAGGCGTCATTGGCCTGTATCACAGTCACCCGTCACTGATATCCCATTGTTGGGGGTTGACGGTTTTGCATTGTCAAAGGGTCCATGTACCCAAGAGACGTTCCAGCGGTGGTAGTCCCCTCGCACCATTGGAGCTCAGTCCCGCGCCACTCAGTTTATGGGGGATATAGTTCCAGGATCCTTGATGATGACGGATTGGATAGCTTGTGTCCAAGATCCGACTCATAGGACCTAGATTGATAGTTTGACCCGACTGTTGGACCAGGAACATATATTTATCTGGCATTTGGGCAGAGATCCAGCAGAGGCGGCTTCATTTGTTCCTTCCAGCTCGGTACCGCCCCTCGAGATGACCCATCTAGTTTTGCGGTATGATCCTCCTCTTTATAGGCCTGACATCCCTGTTGATAGAGATCCGGTGACTCAGGAGGAGTTACATCAGGTGGACAGGATTGATGATGTGGACATCGACATCGTTGTCTTCTTCTGATGTGTATTCTCGTTATATCTTTTGATAGGCCTCATTAGATATTGGGTGGTCGTGCCCCCATTCTCGCTATATATTTTGATAGGCCTCTGTTAGTAGTAGGCGTCATGCCCCATTTCCCTGTATTTAGTAGTCACAGAGAGATGATGTATTAGATGATGATATACTTAGGAATGTATGCACATTTTTTTCCATTCCCTATATCATATTGCCATCCATTATCTGTTATGCGTGTATCATGTTATATATGTATCATGTTATGCATATGTTAGCCATATAGATCATACCCCACAATTATTGGTGGCATTGGGTATGCGATCGTGGTATGATAGCATATCACCACCAGACAGGGTGACTGTAGATCATTTGCTGCAACATACCATGACTTTATTGATGTTTCAAGTATCCACCGGGTTTGTAGACGAGATGCTAGAGCATTGGATACTGGATAGGCAGGTTTTTCGATTTGGGACCCATGAGTTGACTCCTACTCTAGAGGAGTATGCACGATTGATGATCTTGCCTTTTTTGATGCACCTTGCATGCACTTCGGCTTTGGGAGACATGAGTAGACGATTCATGACTTTCACTGGATTACGGTGCAGAGTAGTACAGGATGAGCTGACATCTAGCCACGTGATATCCCAGCATTTTTTGTATGACAGATTTGGCTCGGAGGATAGCTATTCACGACATTCCGGGGATTTCACCGCACCGGAGGATCATTGGCGTTTGGCCAGGGTTGATGTACTACTTCTATGCATACTGTCGTATGTCTATATGCCACAGTACATGGATGAGATAGATATAGGTGTCATCATGGCTGTGAGAGCTCTTAGAGAGGGTCGTACCATTGTACCTATAATTGTAGCAGAGACCCTACGATCAGCATCCTACTGCTGCACTTATCCAACAGGAGTGTTCACTGGGAGTTCGGTCATGCTGTATGTGTGGTTTATGTCACACTTGAGACCGATTGGTACCTTTAGACGGCATGTATATTGCTTCACCCATGATGTAGCTATGTCATACTCCTTTCAGCCATCGGAGTGTATAGATGCTTTGTCCTGTTCCACATTTTTGGTAAATATCAGAGATCCATTCAGCATATTGCCATGTTCGGGGCTTAGCTCACCATATAGCTTCATTACTCATGCTCCGGGCATGGACTTCCTCCCTCTGGCTGGCTTGAGGGGTGTGACTACTTATCACCCACTGTCCGTGATGTCACTGTTTGACCAGTTTTAGGATTTTCATCCTTTCGAGGGGGTGATTGGTCAGCGTTTAGCTTCTCGATATCTCTCAGCAAAGGACTGATCCCGCGTGTATACTTGTTGGGATCAGCGTGAGATAACTTCTTTCTCTATCAGTCATCCAGGTTGTTCTGCAGAGTATTTCGCATGGATGGAGACAGAGATTTTATTGTCTGTGGTAGTGTCCACATTACCGGATAGTGAGTCAGATGATGTAGAGCCCATGGAGGACATCGATTCATACATCGAGGAGGAGCCCGCTGCTGGGTTTCCAGCATTTCCTCGGGATTCTCCCAGTACCAAAACTGTTGTGATTCAGCACTCGACACAGTACTTAGAGCAGAGTCTTCATCTGATGACCTTTGAGAGAGATCATGCCAAATCTTTGATGTTGACTACTCTTGATGGGAGAGACGCAGCTCTATTAGAGAGAGACGATGCATTAGCTCACAGAGATGCCGCTGTTGTTGAGTGAGATGAGGCAATATCAGCCAGAGATGCAGTGATAGTTGAGCGGGATAGTGCTATATCTGCCTGGGATGTAGCCGTCACAGATAGTACTGCCGCGAGGTCCCTTACCACTAGCATGATCACAGAGATAAGCACATATATTGATGATCATATGGTCACCATGCAGATGGTTACAAATCTGTTGGGTCGTGTGGATATTCTAATACAGGAGACCACAACTTCACCTCCATCTTCTGAGAGGGACGCCATGTTGGGCTTGTTAGCTCGCATATATCCTGACTTGTAGATGAGCTTGTATTTTCCTGCACAGACTAGCTTAGCCATTTTGTCATGTACAGTTTACATTGTATATATCAAATAGCATTATATATATGGCAAGGAAATATATTTTTGGATCACTTCCCTTTTAGGTATGCCTTGCTGTTTGCTTGATAATTTGCCTGCTGCTTCAGGGCTTGTGATCCTGATGTATTCTGAATTCCTCTTGGGTGGATGGACATTGAGTTGTCTCTGGATAGTTCAGAATGGATCATCGATCTCTGTGTATCCCTACCATCTTTGGTGTCTTGGGATTGGTTTCTATATGGAAATATGGAAAGGAGTGTGGCTTTCCTCTCTGAGATTGACCGCACCACAGATGATCGCCAGTACTTCTATTTAGGAGAAGCCTAGTTAATTCTATCTCTTATGGATTGGTGTTTCTCTTCAAGGTATGACCGCAGCTTAGATGGTCGCTGAATCTCCTATTTGGGAGGAGTTCAGGTAATTCCATCTCTTTGGTTCGAAGCCAATGAAATGTAGTGGATTGAAGGATGATCCCAGTACCAACTGACAAGGGTTTGTGTTTTAGTAGGGGGTGAGACCGAACCATGAATGGCTGCCTACGTACTCCTATTGAGGAGGAGATCTGGTCTGCGTAGTTTGAACCTGGTGTAAGAGGTTCAACGCTGTATATGGCAGAAATGGTGTACGAATGTTTTTGTTGTTTTTGTTTTTGTAAGGGTAGAAATCTTTTTGTTGTTTTTGTTTTATTGCGACCGGGCCATATGAAATGGTTGCCTACGTACTCCTATTAAAGAGGAGATCAGGTCGACGTAGTTCACCCCTTAGGGCGAGATGAAAAGCGTGATCCCATGTGCAGGTCAGAGTGTGGGGAGGAGAAAGTTAAATCCTAGGTTGAGGATAAACTGCAGGTATGAGAAGTTTGATCCCATGTATGGGTAGCCAAACTACAAGTGCGAGAGGTTTAATCCGCGGTGGGATGACCTAAGTCGTAGGAATGTAAAGGAGAGCCAGGCTGCTGGCTTGAAAAAGTATGTTTCCCTGAGGGGCAAAGTGTAGAAAAGTTGTAGGTGGTAAAGGGTTAAAGAACCGAAATGACTGGTGATCTGATGGTCTAACACCAGGGTGTTTGTTTGATGGCAACTTCAGACATAGTACCATTTCACGGTGTCTGAATTGATGAGTTGCGGAAATTCATCGCCGTCCATTTCTTGTAATCTGAGAGTGCCTCCTGTCAATACTTCTTTGACAACAAATGGGCCTTCCCAGTTAGGAACAAGTTTTCCCTTAGATTGATCTTGGTTATCAAGGATCTTCTTCAAAACTAAGTCATGTTGTTTAAACTACCGTAGCTGGACTTTTTTGTTGTAGGATCTGGCGATCTTTTGTTGATATAACTAACCATGGAAGATAGCCGCGGTTCGCCTTTCGTCTATTAGAGACAATTGGTGATACTTATCTTGTACCCATTGGTCTTCATCCAGCTGAGCATCTATCAACACTCTAAGGGATTCCATTTCAACTTCTATGGGGAGTACTGCTTCCATCCCATAGGTTAATGCATAGGGGGTTGCCCCAGTAGAAGTACGAATTGAGGTTCTGTAGGCTAACAGAGTAAGAGGCAATAGGTCAGGCCAATCTTTGTGGTTGGCGGACATTTTTTGCATAATCTTCTTGATGTTCTTGTTAGACGCTTCAACAGCACCGTTCATCTTCGGACGATAGATGACAGAGTTAAGATGTTTGATGTGGAATTTACTGCATAATTCCTCCATCATTTTGTTGTTGAGGTTCTTGGCATTGTCTGACACAATCACCTTTGGTTGTCCATATCGACAAACGACATTTTTTCTGATGAAAGCAATGATGATTTCTTTAGTAACCCTGGGAAAGGAGGCTGCTTCTACGCACTTGGTAAAGTAGTCGATCATGGTGAAGATAAACCGATGACCATTACTGGCTTTAGGCTCGATGGGACCGATAACGTCCATTCCCCACATTGAGAAGGGCCAAGGTGAACTCATATTGTAGAGTTCCCATGGAGGGGCGTGGATAGCATTCCCATGAATCTGGCACTGATAACATCTCTTGACGTGGTCATTGCGAATCAGCTTTGAGAGATAGCCAATAATGTCCTGTCCTGAGGACCTTCTTGACAAGGAGGGAGCCACTCATATGGGGGCCATAGACTCTGCCATGGATTTCATCCATAAGCCTTTGGGCTTGATCTTTGTCTAAACATCTGAGGAGACCTATTCATGCATCTCTTTTGTAGAGCGCATCTCCACTCAGGTAGAATTTTATAGCAAGTCGATGGATCCGCCTTTTCTCAGTCGGGCTCGCTTCCGCGGGTGTAGATCCATCTCGCAGATATTCCTTGATATGCTGATACCAAGGATGTTGGATGGGAGGTAGCTCATCCGATACTTCTCCAACGTAATTCCCATAGGCTGGGGCCTTGTGCAGGGAAATTGTGACGCTTGGCAAATGTTCCTTGTCTGATATGCGAATCAAGGAGGCAAAAGTTGCTAACGCGTCCGCAAAGTCATTCCTATTACGAGGAATGTGTAGAAAGGAGATTTCTTCGAACTCCAAAGCCATCTTCAAAACCTGCCAATGGTAAGGAAATAAATGTAGTTCCTTGGTTTGATAGATTTCGGTGGATTGTCTGATTACCAACTCTGAATCTCCAACGACAGTTAACCGCCTGATGCCCATGGAACGGGCAAGTTTTAGCCCCATGAGACAGCCTTCATACTCATCCGTATTGTTGGTCTTGAAAACTGCAATTTGACGGCGACGGGATACTGCTCCCCCATACCAGATACTAGAACTACTCCAGCTCCAGAACCTTCCATATTAACAGCTCCATCAAAATACATCTTCCATGATTGGCGCGTATCGTACTGATGGTATTGCTAAACTGTCATTACTCCTTCATCGGGGAAATATGTTTCCAAGGATTTGAAATCCCCTGAAGGTGTGGCGGCCAGTTGATCCGCAATTCCTTGACCTTTGATGGACTTTTGAGTCACATATATGATGTCAAATTATTGTAGGATCAACTGCCATCTGGACAGTCGGTAATTTAATATGGGTTTGTTGAACACGTACTTGAGAGGATCCACGCGGGATATAAGATGGGTTGTGTGACCATGGAGGTAATGCTATAACCTCATGGAAGCCCATGCTAAAGCACAACACGTCTTTTCGATAAGAGTGTACTTGTGTTCACTGCTGCTGAACCTTTTGCTGAGGTAATAGATAGCTCATTATTGGCCTCTATCGTCTTTCTGTCCCAGCATGCAGCCCATGGCATTGTCACTTATGGACAGGGGAACATCATCCCTGGGTGGTACTAACACGGGAGCTTTGAGTAGCTATTTCTTGATTGTGAGGAAGGCATTTTGACACTCATCATTCCATTTCGTGGAGGAGTTCTTCCTTAATAGCTTGAAGATTTGCTCACAGGTTGCTGTGAGTTGAGAGATAAACCTGCTAATGAAGTTGATTCTTCCCAAAAATCCCCGTATTTCCTTCTCTATCTGAGGAATGGGCATTTCCGTGATGGCTTGGATTTTGGTAGGATCTAGCTCAATCCATTTATGGCTGACTAAAAATCCTAGAAATTTGCCTGATTTAACACCAAAGGCGCATTTAGCTGGATTCAACTTCAAGTTATACTTACGCAACCTGTTGAACAACTTCCTGAGATGGTCTATATGGTCATCCTCCTTCCGGGATTTGACAATGATGTCATCCACGTTGATCTCGATCTCTTTGTGCATTAAGTCATGGAAAAGAGCCATTATAGCTCGTTGATAGGTGGCTCCGGCATTGATGAGGCAGAATGACAACCTTCTATTGCAAAAGGTTCCCCAAGACGTGATGAAACCAGTCTTCTCACGATCTTCCTCAGCAACCATGATTTGATGATACCCCGCAAAGCAACCAACAAAGGATTACATGTCGTATTGCGCAGTATTGTCAATGAGAATGTGGATAAATGGCACGGGAAAGCTATCTTTTAAGTAAGCTTTGTTCAAGTCCCGGTAATCCACACAAACTCACACCTTCCCTCCAAGTTTAGGCATGGGCACAATGTTGGATATCCACTCAGGATATATAGACACCATGATGATGCCAGCTTGAAATTGTTTCACAATTTCTTCTTTCACCTTTAAACTCCACTCAGGTTTCAATCGCCTGAGCTTTTGCTTGACTGGCTTAAATCCCTCTTTAAAGGGAAGACGATGAAGGACAATGTCAGTGGACAAACCCATCATGTCTTCATGAGACCATGCAAACACATCCTGGAACTGGGTTAATAGTGTAACCATGTCATTCCGTTGGTTTGGGGTAAGGTCTGAACCAAGCTGGATTAACTTAGGGCTTTCTAAGGTTCCGAGATTGAAAGAAGTGGTTTGATCAAGGTTGGGTTTGGGTTTGTCTTTGACCCATTCTTGAATTTCTGGAGGCACCTCAATGTCATCCTGTATATCCATCAAGGCTGAATTCATCTCTACATCAAAGGTACAATCCTTGTGGAGAAGAGGCATGTCGTAAGATACAGGCACATCTAAATTCAGAGTCCTGAAACAAAATATGCTTTCACTTAGTATATATGAAATGTGTTGATCATACACAGTGTTAGCATATACTGGAAAAATAAACTGCTAGTAGTGTACAGTAAAGTAAGCAGTTATTATATCTACAGGGCAGAAAGAGTTCTACCCGTTTTACCCTTGTCGACCAATGCAAGGAATACTGCTCCAATTGGAAATGGTAAAGTCCAGGTGGACCGCAGCGATGGAGGGATTGTTCTCGTCCTCCCTATCCCGAATGATGGCCATTACGTCTGGGAAATCATCGTCTGGGGTATATCTGTTGGTATGCTCATCATGAACGATGATGCGTATGCCTGACATCATTTGGATGACATCTTGCTTGATTCTTCGTTCCTCCTCTTCCACTGCGGGATTTGGAACAAAGACTTCTTTCTCCTTTACCGGTACTGGCTTGGGAAATAACATAGCCATTACATTGGCTGGCACCTTTATAGGAGGTTGTGCGGACTCAGAGTTTGAAGGCGAAGATAAACGCCACATGGTTGAAGCTGAAGGAATCTGCTGATGCTTTTGAGGATTCCTGTGACTAGAACTAGCAGAATAGCCTAGTCCAGCTGTTCCAATTTTCTTGGTTAATCGAATAGGGTACTTGATATCCTGGCAATCTTTACCCAACCCTTGTCCCGGCTTATGACCCAACGACATCATTTCTTGAGTAGCCGACATTACCTCGGCAGAAATCTTGGGTTTGGGCAATGGCACTCCAATAACATGGTATTGGGTATTGCCTATTTCCAAGGCATGAATACTGACCGGTTCAACATCTGCATTGGCATTGAGTAATGGTATGTCTCCGTGCTGAGGAATCTCTGGTTCAGCGTTGACCGTGGCCAAGCTATTGTTGATAATGTATTTCAACTGTTGGAGAAGAGTGGAGGGGACTGCCCCCGCCATGTGAATCCATGGTCGTCCCAAGAGCAGGTTGTATCCCGAATCTATCTTGAGTACGTGGAAAGATACACAGAATGTGTGAGGACCAATTTCGATTAGCAGCTCAATTACTCCGACCAAATTTCGCCGGGCTCCATCAAAAGCTTTGATGATAGTATGGCTACTCTGAATTCGGTTGAGATTGATGTTTATCTTCACCAAGGTAGCGTATGGATAGATAGTTAGAGAGGAACCTCCATCTATCACGACTCCAGCTAGCATGTATCCAGAGGACATGACCGCAATGTGCAACGGCTTGCAATGACCGGTCCCCTCGGGCGGTATATCATCATCAGTGAAGGATATCACATTGTTGTTGAAAATGTGATCAACCAGATGTTGAAATTTTTCTGTATCAACTAATGTCGGTAGATAGGCTTCTTCTAAAACCTTCATCAAGACCTTCCGGTGATTCTCGGAAGTTAAGACCAAGTCCAGAATTGATATTTTTTGTGGAGCTTCTTTTAAGCTTAAAACCACCTTAGCTTCGTGATGACCCATAGTACGGAGGAATTTTTCAATTTTCTCTATGGGTATTTTCCCCTTTGATTTGATGGTAGGCTTCATCACCCGTTGGGGAAGATACAGTGGATTTTCCTTCAACACTGTAGCAGTTGTATGTGAGGTGGATCCTCCACCTTCTCTATAATTCCACGGAACCTTGCGCAAGCTAACAATAGGGTATTGTGCTCTGTACGACAAGTTGATTGGCTCGGGAGCGGCCACTTTCAAAGGATTGTTGCTTCCCTTAAGTTAAATTGTTGGCATTGTGAGTGATGTGTTAATCCCATCAGTTTCAGTGGATATGACTGCTGCTATACTCTTCCACTTAGTAGGACCTGAATTCTCACTTGCACGTAACACAGTATCGTTGTCTGCTAAGTGCAGGACACCACTGCCAATTAGATTTTGGATAAGGTGGCGGAGTGCCCAGCATTCTTTTGTACTGTGAGCGCGAGACTGGGAGTGATATTGGCATACTCCATCGGAATTGTACCACCCTGAATGGGGGTTGATTGGAGGTAGAAGGGAACTGATCCTTCCTTCATTGATTAACATATGAAGGATTTCCTCCATAGGTTGGACCATATAGGTGAACTCCCTTTTGTTGGAAAAATCCCGACGAGCCTTGGCATTTTCTCTCTTTGTCACTTTGTCTTCCAACATTTCATTTTCAGAAAATAACGAGGGAATATTCATGACAAGAGGTAGGAGACTGGCGTGCTCCTGGCTAATTAATTGACGTGTAACTTGATGCTGATAAGTTACCAATTCTGCCAATTATTCAATTTGCTTGCATAGAGCTTTCATCTTTCGTTCTATTGTGAACTAAAACTTGGCATAATCCCATTTGTCATCACCGTCTTTGAGGGTCTGGGAGGATTCACAGCTGAAATTGGAATTCTGTCCCTACTCCAATTTATCATGTTGACCTCTTATTCTTTGTGTTGAGGAAGAGGGTTGTCTTGAACGTGAGGTTGATCTGGTTTGGTGACCACGATTTCCCCATTGTCTATCACATCTTGGATCTTGTGTTTCAAGGCCTAACAATCCTTAGTATCATGTCCAGGTGCCCCGACATGATAAGCACATTTTCGAGCAGCATTGAAACTCCGTCCATTAGGGCTGGCTGGTGGAAGAAGATGTGTAATTTTCTTCTGTGTTGTTAGAAGAGTGAGAATGTTCTCGAGGGTATCCCCTAAGGGTGTAAACACTCGAGGGCATTTGACTTCTCCACCTTTTGGTATTGGAGGGTTCATAGACTGTGCTTGAAAGGGAGTGTAGTTTCTCCTTTGAATAGGCATGTTTTGATTGCCTTTTTGTGTAAGACCCCGAATTTTATGAAATAAAAGTATTCAATTTTTCTATTCAGTAAATGGTTAAATTGATAAAAGTTAAAGTTAAGGGTGATATATGAAATTTTTTTCAAAATACGCAAGGGGGTATAAAGTATTCATTGTTGTCGGGAATATTCGTTTGGTCGTGGAATATTCTTTCAGCTTGGAGAATATTAAATGCACGCAGTAGCGATCATTGTGGGCCCTATAATATAAGCTGCCGGATGAAGAAAACGACAAATTTGAGTTTTTATAAATAACGGCGTAATCGCGTTACTGCTTAACAACGTTGGAATACCGGTTGGTAAAGTAAAGTAATACGTTGTTGTTGCAAGATAGACACTACGGTATTGCCTAAGATTTTTTTCAATTATTGATTCTTACGTGAGAAGCACTACTCAATAATTATTACGACAATTACTTGTTCAATATTTTATTTTATTGATTCAATAATTCTTTGTGTTGATATTTTATATTATTGTTGTTCAATAATTATCACTGCACAATATTTCTCATTATCAGATCAATAATTCATATTATTTGAATAATATTATTAGATAGCATTATTGGCAATGTCTAGAAAGTTCTGTCAAGGAGAGGTTTGGTCACCTAATTGCGCCGCGATGAGGAGAAATTCTTATCGGAAAGCCCCTCTTTCACAGGAACTACTGGTTGTCATAATTGTGATTCTGTAATATTATTTGTGAATAATTAATTATTGATTCATATGATAAGGAAATATTTATTTTATATGAATATAAATGATGGATTTATTTATGTGGTTATTAATGAAGGAATTAATGCTGAGATGTTTTATTTGTATTTTGTCGGATTGGAGGTATTAAAAGATCAAATCGGTGTTATTACAGCTTTATTGTGTGAGTTATAATATTTAATCCGACCGTTGGATCGTTGTAATTTTTGGATATGTTATACATATATAAGTTGAGTATATGTCCACAAATTTTGAACCGTTAAAAATGAACGAAGGATTTGTTATGAATTTTAAGAGGTGACTGATTCAGAAATTAGGTTATAAATGATTTTGGTGGAAAATTCTAGAATTGAGTGGGCCCCACTTGTGGTTGGTGAAAAAAATGTGCTGAATTTTATTTCAAATGTGGTGGGTGGCAATAGTAGCGGTAAAAAGCATCATCGGTGGCGGTCAAGTCTGCCTTTGGCGGCTAACATTTTCCTATAAATAGAGGGCTAAGTTAGAATTGAAAATCACACCGAAACAAAGTTTTCTCTTCTCTCTCTATATTATTGAGCGTATTTTGTGAGTATTTAGATACTTTGAGAGTTCTTTATTCAATTATAAGTTTTATTCAAGATCACTTCCGACCCTTCCTTCCTTAAAATCTTGATTCTTTGAGGTAAGGGATATTATTTTTTTTTCGTAATGATATTATTTCTTCAATATCATTATCTTGGAAATGTTGATCTGAGGTTTTATCAAATTTGGAACTTTTTCATGTCGGGGTTACTATTCATGAGTTACTATTCACGAGTTACTATTCATGAGTTACTATTCACGAGTTACTATTCACGAGTACTATTCATGAAGCGTGAAAATATTTTTTGTGGAATTTCTATCTTTTGGTGTCGGAGTTACTATTCACGTATACGGCACTATTCACGTATACGGCACTATTCATCGAAAAATAAAATTTCTTCTTTTCGTCCAAAATATCTATTTTGGATACTAGCTTTGATTGTATCCATGTTTTGATCATTCTTGAATTTTACACCACTATGATTATTTTTGAGGTATTGTTGGACATGGATAAAACAAAGTACGAATCCTTAATCCTTAATCCTTGTCATTTTGTTTCAATCGGATTCGTTCTTTAAAAATATTTTTCATCATCCTCGGTCTTAAATGATGATATTATTGAATATCTTTGGCACAGAGTGCAAAGATGAATGATTTTCTGAAGAATATCTTTGGCTTTTAGTGCAAAAGATGAGCGGTGTTTAAATGAACATGACCGATCGATGAATATCTTTGGCCTTTAGTGCAAAGATGAGCAGTGTTGAGATGAACATGACCGATTGATGAATATCTTTGGCCTTTAGTGCAAAGATGAACAGGTGTTGAGATGAACATGACCGATTGATGAATATCTTTGGCCTGTAGTGCAAAGATGAATATTTGATTTGAGATGAAAATTGATTGATGTTACAGGGATAAAATATTGATGATGGACTGTTAAATTCATAGATTATAGTAGATTTCATTCTCTACGTAACTCTTCTATGAATTATTATTTTCATTCTATAATATTGATCCGAAACTTGTTGTCTATTATATTCTATCGATTTTTCCCTGTTGGAGACTAACGATAATTTGTTGTATATTATCTTAGTCATAATATTCTTTACTGGGCTAGTTGAGCTCACCCTTTTCCATGTTGTTCCATTTTTCTTCTCAGGAGGCGAGAATGTAGCGAGTACTAGTCGGGGTATGGAATGAAGATTCTAGAGAGAGTTGTTTAGTAGTCCTCACCATTTTTGTAAAATAATGAATCAATAATGTGATGAGGATTTATTTGAGTATAGATATTGTCTAGAAGATAATATTTGTATTCAAACTCACGCTTTCTTGTTGTAATAATAAAGTTGTAGTTGTTTTACGTACCATGTATTTGGCGACTCGAATGGGTGTTGTGTATACCTATTTTGGGGGCGTCACAGGTTGGTATCGAGCTTAGGATATGATCTCTCAAGCGGAGATCGGGAATAGAACTAGGAGGAGAGATGAGTAAATCCTTCGCTTGAGTGTGTCCTACCTAAGCTTATTTGTTGGTCGGTCATAATATCGAGATATTTATGTTATATGTTAATTTGCTCAATTAACCTTTGTTTTGAAGTTTGTATTCTAGAATGATATCTCAAAATACGTGAGATGAGCAATGGAGAAATCATGATGACGGGGGATAGAATGCGAAATGAAAACAAGGTATTCTCAACTCTTTGAAATACCGAGTGCGTAAATTTCGGGGACGAAAATTTCATAAGGAAGGAGATTGTAAGACCCTCGAATTTTATGAAATAAAAGTATTCAATTTTTCTATTCAAGAAATGGTTAAATTGATAAAAGTTAAAGTTAAGGGTGATATATGAAATTTTTTTCAAAATACGCAAGGGGGTATAAAGTATTCATTGTTGTGGGAATATTCGTTTGGTCGTGGAATATTCTTTACGTTTGAGAATATTCGTATGTGGCCTTTGTAGCCATTTGTGGGCCCCATATAATGTAATAACTTGTCGGATGAAGAAAACGACAAATTTGAGTTTTTATAAATAACGCGTAATCGTTATCAATTAACAAATCGTTGGAATACCCGTTTGGTAAAGTAAAGTAATACTGCGTTGTTGCACGATGGCACTACGGTATTGCGACAAGATTTTTTTTCAATTATTGATTCTTACGTGAGAAGGCACTACTCAATAATTATTCTGAATTATTCTTGCTTCAATATTTTATTTTATTGATTCAATAATTCTTTGTGTTGATATTTTATATTATTGTTGTTCAATAATTATCAACGCACAATATTTCTCATTATCGGATCAATAATTCATATTATTTGAATAATATTATTAGATAGCATTATTGGCAATGTCTAGAAAGTTCATCATGGAGAGGTTTGGTCACCTAATTACGCCGCCAAATGAAGGAGAAATTCTTATTGAAAGCCCCTCTTTCACAGGGAGCGGCTTTGGTTGTCATAATTGTGATTACGTAATATTATTTGTGAATAATTGATTATTGATTCATATGATAAGGAAATATTTATTTTATATGAATATAAATGATGGATTTATTTATGTGGTTATTAATGAAGGAATTAATGCTGAGATGTTTTATTTGTATTTTGTCGGATTGGAGGTATTAAAAGATCAAATCGGTATTATTATAGCTTTATTGTGTGAGTTATAATATTTAATCCGACCGTTGGATCGTTGTAATTTTTGGATATGTTATACATATATAAGTTGAGTATATGTCCACAAATTTTGAACCGTTAAAAATGAACGAAGGATTTGTTATGAATTTTAAGAGGTGACTGATTCAGAAATTAGGTTATAAATGATTTTGGTGGAAAATTCTAGAATTGAGTGGGCCCCACTTGTGGTTGGTGAAAAAAAATGTGCTGAATTTTATTTCAAATGTGGTGGGTGGCAATAGTAGCGAGTAAAGCCATCGGTGGCAGTCAAGTCTGCCTTGGTGGGCTAACATTTTCCTATAAATAGAGGGCTAAGTTAGAATTGAAAATCACACCGAAACAAAGTTTTCTCTCTTTCTCTCTATATTATTGAGCGTATTTTGTGAGTATTTAGATACTTTGAGAGTTCTTTATTCGATACAAGTTCATTCAAAGATCACTTCCAACCTTTGCTTCCGAAATCTTGATTCTTTGAGGTAAGGGATATTATTTTTTTTTAAGTAATGATATTATTTCTTCAATATCATTATCTTTGAAATGTTGATCCGAGGTTTTTATCAAATTTGGAACTTTTTCATGTCTCTGGGTTACTATTTATGAGTTACTATTCATGAGTTACTATTCACGAGTTACTATTCACGAGTACTATTCATGAAGCGTGAAAATGTTTTTTGTGGAATTTCTATCTTTTTGTGTTGGAATTAATATTCACGTATATGGCACTATTCATGTATAACGACACTATTCACGTATACGGCACTATTCATCGAAAAATAAAATTTCTTCTTTTAGTCAAAAATATCTATCTTTGGATACTAGCTTTGATTGTATCCATGTTTTGATCATTCTTGAATTTTACACCACTATGATTATTTTTGAGGTATTGTTGGACATGGATAAAACAAAGTACGAATCCTTAATCCTTAATCCTTGTCATTTTGTTTCACTGGATTCGTTCTTTAAAAATATTTTTCATCATCCTCAGTCTTAAATGATGATATTATTGAATATCTTTGGCACGTAGTGCAAAGATGAATGATTTGAAGAATATCTTTGGCCCAGAGTGCAAAGATGAGCGGTGTTTAAATGAACATGACCGATCGATGAATATCTTTGGCCTTTAGTGCAAAGATGAGCAGTGTTGAGATGAACATGATCGATTGATGAATATCTTTGGCCTTTAGTGCAAAGATGAGCAGTGTTGAGATGAACATGACCGATTGATGAATATCTTTGGCTGTAGTGCAAAGATGAATATTTGATTTGAGATGAAAATTGATTGATGTTACTGGGGATAAAATATTGATGATGGATGTTAAAATTCATAGATTATAGTAGATTTCATTCTCTCACGTAACTCTTCTATGAATTATTATTTCATTGCGAATATTGATCTGAAACTTGTTGTCTATTGTATTCTATCAGATTTTTCCCTGTTGGAGACTAACGATAATTTGTTGTATATTATCTTAGTCATAATATTCTTTACTGGGCTAGTTGAGCTCACCCTTTTCCATGTTGTTCCATTTTTCTTCTCAGGAGGCGAGAATGTAGCGAGTACTAGTCGGGGTATGGAATGAAGATTCTAGAGAGAGTTGTTTAGTAGTCCTCACCATTTTTGTAAAATAATGAATCAATAATGTGATGAGGATTTATTTGAGTATAGATATTGTCAGAAGATAATATTTGTATTCAAACTCACGCTTTCTTGTTGTAATAATAAAGTTGTAGTTGTTTCTGTACCATGTATTTGGCGACTCAGAATGGGTGTTGTGTATACCTATTTTGGGGGTGTCACATTTTGACCCTGTAGTATCAGGGAAACATCTTCCTCTTTCTTCTTATGGACCCTTCGGGGGTTGTTTCCATAATTTCCGGATTGGATGTGATCAGTAACAACTTTGAGTGCAGCTAGGTCTTGAATCTTATCGGACTTCAATCCCATCTCAGCCATCTCCCCATGTTTGACCATTTCAGAAAATGGTTTGCCGATGCCGGGTAAAACTCTTTCATAGAAAAGAGTTTCTTGTATGTCTATGAAAGTCATGACCATTTCTGATTCTGTCATGGAAGGACTAACTTAGGCAGCCAGGCGTCTGCACCTCTGAGCATACTCTCTGAAAGACTCATTAGACTGTTTCTTGATCTTGGTAATGTGATACCGATCAGGAGCCATCTGAGTTTGAAAGCTGTATTGAGTGAGGAAAGCGTGTGCTAGGTCTTCCCAGCTATGGATCTTCGAATTGTCTAATCTTGTGTACCACGAACGGGCTTCTCCAGTTAGACTTTTCTGGAACAATTGCATTCTGAGCTTTTCGTCCTCTGCATAAGATCCAAGTTCTCCAATAAACACCTATAAATGTGTATAAGGATCTCCTAACCCGTCATATTTTTCAAAGTCAGGGGTTTTAAATTTTTCTATATAATGAACACCAGGAAAAATGCAAAGATCAGCATATAGAACACTCCCGTGTGTTCCAATTCCTTTAATAGCACGAAGGGTCTCTTCCATTTGGAGGACTTTCTTTTTGATGTCACCAGTGTCTGGATCTCCAGTGGGATGGGCAGCATCATGAGTTTTGTTGGTCGTATCCAACTGCAGTTCAGGTATTATAATGACCTAGGTTCCTCCTTGTGTAGAGGATTCAGCATGTATGGGTATTTTGTGACCCTGAGTAGACTGGTGTAATTCTTTGAGTAGAACAGCCAAATCTGTAATTTGTTTGCTTAATCCATCGAATTCTTTGCAAGAAACTGGATTAAGTTCAGTCTGGTCGGATGACGACATGATTGACTGTAGGCCTGTTGCCTTTTTGGACTTTGACCGGGTAGTAGGTCTGATTGGTTCCCTGTGAAAGACTTGCATAGTATAGTCTTTAGGGAATGTGTATAATAACATGCTATGTGATGTGTCCATTTTAGGAATTTTATCCTACAAAATGGATGTCAGCTGTTTGTAGCATTAAAATATGTATATGTACACATTTCTTCATATTTCTCATTACATGGAGATATATATGGAATGTAATTATAGGTAATTGTGTTTACAAGTAATTTGAAATGAGAGCATGAAGAGACTTTCCTCAGTTTTAGGTTTCTCAGAGGCTGACCTATCTTAGGTTACTCTCGCGGCTTTTTGGCATGAAGGTTCCCAAATCACCGCAATCTACTTGACGGGAAGTTAATCCGGTCTTTCAACTGGAGCGAATTTGGGTGGTGCCTTTCCTGAGCCTCGGAGAATTAGTCTTCTCACGAGTCCAGTAATCAAACACCGATGGGATAGCCTCCTGGTGGTGGGACCACAAAACATACATTCACATACATCGCGTCTCACCATATGATAATGATGACAAGCAGATATGGTGCGAAGCACTAATATCACAAGCAGTTATGGTTCGAAGCACTAAGTGCAATAAAGAAATGAATTCGTACACATTTATCAAAATGTAAATGCAACATCCACACACAAGCAGATAATAGTTTTGAAAAGATTGTAATAGCGACTTAAGTCCTCTTCTTTGAGTCCCAATGAGTCGCCACACAATACGCGTGGATTTTTAGATGTCCCTTTCCGTTACTTGTTCTTTCTTTGTTCTCATTTTAGGTGAGATTTATTTGAAAAAACAAGTGAAAAGGTCCAACATGTATAATGTCGACGATGGATTTGTTAAGAGTCGCCATTGGTTTTTAAATGGTTGTACCAACACAACCGAGAAAAGGTTTGCACATTGACCCAAAGATGTGACATCGCTAAACGAATTGAATTGAAACCAAGATTCATTAGGGTCCTGGGGACTTGGTTATCACGGAGGAAGGTGTTAGGCACCCCGACATCGGTGTTACCATGGTGACCGCCTCTTTTCAAGAAACTTTATCTGAATGTGTGTGTTTGTGAAATTGATGAGTACTGTTATTTGGAAGTAGTCACGAGGCCTCGTTCGCACTTATATACCTGTGGTTTGAATTTATGTAAAAATTCAGTTTTAAGAAAGATATGGCAGTGATGTTTTATAAAAGAGGTTTTTTAAACCCTGATGTTCAATAGTAATTGAGACCTTTTACACTCCCATTTTATTAAGTAATCGGCTTGATTGATTTTATTTTACAGATGCGAGGCATCCGTATGAAAATAATGTACAAAATAATGCCGACTTCCTCGTGGGTATGGAAACCATCGAGGAAATTCGAACACCGCAAAAATAATTTACAAGTCGCTTACATGACTAAAAATGTCCATCACGGAACCGAATCTAGATCCAATAAATTTGAATCGGTGATCACATGATTCCTAAAGCGCACAAGATGTCTTGCATTTGTATAAAAGCGATGGCGGTATATATATAAAAAGTCGTAAATATATATATACTGAGACATGATCACCAACCACGAAGCACCTCCATGGGGTATCAAAATGTAAATAAAAGCAGTAAAAGTGATCAAGCGCCACGAAGGAAACTCGAGTGGATGAATATATATATATATATATATATAAATATATATATATATATATATATATAAAAAAGCAATAAACACACCGGATGTAAAATCCAGGCTCACTGAACAGAGTTCGACAACAGTTTATATATATATATATATATATATATATATATATATATATATATGCAAAAGAAGAGTAAACGCACCGGATGTAAAATCCAGGCTCATCGAACAGAGTCCGACCACAGTTCATATATATAAATATATATATAAAAAAAAGTGAGTAAACGCTCCAGAGCGAAGTCTAGGCTGATCGAACAAAGTTCGACCACAGTTCATATATATATATATATAAGCGAGTAAACGCTCCAGACCGATGTCTAGGCTCATCGAACAAAGTTCGACACACAGTTAATATATATAAATGTAGAGTCCGGATCTTAAGCTCACCCCTTATCCAACTCACCCAAGCTCACCACCCTTTAGCGACGGACCCGGCGACGGTTCGGTCATAGAATCGTCGTCTATACTTTTAGCAACGGACAACATATAGCGTCCCTAAAAGTATGAGACGGCGGTTATATGACCAAACGGCATCGTCATCCGCTAAAAAGGTGAGCTTCGAGTGAGTTGGATAAAGGGTGAGCTTAAGATCCGGACCATATAAATGTATATACATATATTAAAGCAAATAAATGCTCCAGACCGAAGTCTAGGCTCAATCGAGGCATAACTCGATAATGTTAGTCAATGTGCGTAACACGACTCTTAACGTGAAGAAGGGTGTGTGCAGAGATGAAGAGAAAGACTCTAAAGTGTGTGAGAAGGCTTACAGTTGACTGCCAAAGAAGACTTCTATATCTTTAGAGTGGGTAAACACCGGCTTTGTAGGTACAAAAAGAGGCTATATATGAGCTCACGAGTGTTTAAAATGAGAAAGTACATTGCATGGGGTGAGTCTGCGAGCAAATTAGGCGAGGGCTTTCTCGTTTTTTCTCTTGCAAAATGGGCAGCCCAAGCCCTCTATTTATAGACGAAGTAGCCACAGGTGTACCAGAGGCAACCCGGGTGGGCCCGGGTTTTTTGGGTCGGGTCGTCTCGTAGTACGTGCACTCGGGCACTGTAATGTCCACTCGGACTTTTAGAAGTGCAATCTGGGCATCCGTTTGAGGTACACAGGACCTATTTCGGACCGTCGTTGTCGTGAGTTGTACGATGGCATGGGATTAGAGTTTGTACGAAGTCATTGAAGATGGGACGGTGCCCTCCGGTCTTCAAGCTTCAACTTTCATCTGTTACCCCGCACAATAGTCACTCGGGATTGGTTAGTCTTGTGGGACATCATTGCGTAGAGATGTTGAGATGATGTGGCGTGGCATTGCATGGGTGAGATGACTATGTTGCCCCTCATCGGTGTTATCGCCGGATTGGGCTGATAAAGCAGACGTTGCTCAAGCTTCGCTGAGATTGGACTGCTGCAATTTGTTGATGGTCCTCATTGTCATCTTTGAGGTGTGCCTGTCTTCCCGATGTTATCACCGGGTTGGTACAGTGTATCTCGTTGTGAGCGCCGAGATTAAAGTTGGTCACATTTGAAACAAGCATTTCCGGGGTTATCGCCGAAACTGCATTCCTTGGGGTTATCAACAAGGTTGGTGCTATTCCCATGGTTGGGACTGAGACTGGATACCTCGGGGTTATCTCTGAGATTAATTGGTCTTCTCTGGTGTGTGTTCCAATATTGGATCTGCATGCCTCGGGGTTATATTCGAGGTTGGAATTCTTCCTCCCAGAGTGTGATCCGGGGTTGATGCTGAACTTCCGGCAGTATCCGGTATATATATGGATTGTCTTTCAGGGTTCCCTCTTAAAAGACGAATCTGTCCTCATGCAATGTTAGTGACAGTAGTACATAAAATTTTGAGTGTCTACAGCGACATCAAACACCTTTTCTATCTCCATAATCCAGGTCTGTGCCTCGACTGGATTCATGGAACCATGGGATTCAGGTGGTCTAACCGCCTTGAAATCCTTAAACATTGTACCTTGGTTCTATGGTTGATTCTGCAACGCTCATGTCAATAAAGTTACTAGCTGTTGAACGGGGTTAGCTTCAACATTGTCGTTATTGTTGGTTCCCTCATTGGTTCTTTGTCATAGTGGTTGACGTCTTGGAGGCATTTTCTGTTAAAATATACACTCATTAGATTATTACTCAACTTCTTTAAGTATTTTCTACTTAACTTGTTTCCATAAAAGAAATAACCACATAACACATAATACTTTGAATAAAATAATAACTTTTATTTATTCAAAATCTCTTTGAAATATAAAACAATAGCATCACTGCTATCTACATTACTTCCCTAAACTAAAAAAGTTTCAGGATAACATCATCATCATATCCCATAGGTTACATAACACTTGGGATTTACACATTATTTAACATTTATTACTTGCAAAATAGGCACATTTCCTACAATGTTCTATTAAGATACTCCGTAGCCTTTCGACGTTCTTCTTCCATAACCTGGAACATTGTTCGGCGATCTAACACATACGATGGCAGAGTCTCAAACTGAATTGGATAACCCATGACCTGATCTTGAGCTCGATTGATCACGGTATTGAATACTTTATCCATCTCCTCCATCTTCATCCTCTTTGATTGTGCGTCTCTTACTGCTATCATGGTTCGTTTATAAGCTTCTTCGTATGCGTCTTAAGCTCTTACCCTCTTAGTAGCTTCTTCCTTCAGCTTTTTCTCCAGTTCTGCGATCACCTCGATTAGTTGTTCTTTCTCTCCTTCAGTGTGTACTAGCTTCTCCTCGACATTAGTCAGTCGTTCATCACGATCCTGGATCTCGTTGTCCTTCTGTGTCATTGCAGTCTGTTGTTCAGCTACTATCTCCTGTAACTCCTCAACTGTATCTTGAAGTTCCATATTTCGGTCGTAGACTTCATCATACATACGAGCAACTATCGAGGTTAGTGGAGTCTCTTCTTCCTCATCCTCGTCATCTTCAACTACTCTGACCAACGGGGTTGACTCCCGTGGAAGTAGTTGTTCCCAAACCACCTGAATGTCGCGAGGCTCCTCCTCTATAGGCATCTGAGGTCCTTCCTCCCTAGCCTAACTGGATTCTTCGACATTAGTAATCCTGACAACAAAATTTTAAGTTTTAATTATTAATCATTACTACTCGACACTCACGAGTACATAAGTTATAAACACATAAGCACATAAGTGTTTTATTAATTCTTCCTTAAAACTCGATAAGAGTTTATCACCACTATCTTTTCAAAGGTTACTTCCTAAGGTTTTTCCCCACCTAAGGTTCATAACCTAAGGCTTTGATACAAACTTGTGACACCCCCAAATCCCGGTATTTCATTACCTCAAGATTTGGTGTTCACTTAATCAAAACATTCACATCTAACTACCCAATTATAATAAAAATTGAATAATAAACCTTCCCTTAAGGGATTACATTAATAAAAATCTCCCAGGTTATCTAACCTTTAAATACAATCATTCAAATGCGGAAATTAACTACATACTTCATTACATCAATCAAATTAAAGTCTGATAAATAACTGTCAACATATTACAAGTCTTCAATACTTGTTCATCTATCCCTTTCCCTTATTAGTGCTAGGTACATCTACCATTTCATCCTTAGCTGTAATATTTATATAAGCAAGAGTGAGCAAACAAAGCTCACTTGAAATAACAATGAATAAAATCTGTACAACAACTGCCAAATAATAGGTTCAATAGAACTGAAAAAAATATGTTATATTACATTCTGAAACATATAACTGAGGGTCTAATGACCACGAACCATGTCCGCAGTTATAAGTAATCTTTCAACTTAAACTTTAACAGTCATAAGACTATAAGGACTCCACGTACTTAGGGGGATCAGCCCTTCGTACAATGTATTGTACACAAACATTTCAACGCTAAGCGTAAACCCCTTATAATAGGGTTGTTCATCTCTGTATTTAGATTACAAGTCCGTACCAAAGTAAGTTTGATTTGGATACATTTTAAGGTAATTTGGAATTCAACGAACATCAACTAAGGATTAGTTTAATAAAAAGGTAATAACTCTATGTTACAGAACAAACCATAATTGAATCAACATTGTATACTAAGTTCATGCTTTAGGAATAATCTAATAGCATAAAGATTGAATAATATATCATACCTTGCTTTGAACAAAATTAAGCTAAGGTTAAATCTTAGAATTGAATATTAAGCATGCATAATAAGTAATAACTTGAATGATAAACTTGTTCATCAGAATAAAGATACTTGCATGCTAAAAACAAGTTTAGTTTTAGAAAAACATGCGCAACATAATAGTAGAACTAGCTCAACGAAAGTGTTGAGTTAGGAAAACTTGCATAATTGTAATCGAACTAGAAATAATAACTTGTTCAACGAAACAAGTTAACAACAAGAATAACTTGATCAATATAATCAAGATAAGGTAAGTAAACTTGCACAATGAAAATAAGCTTGCGCAACGAAGTTTTAGGGTTAGAAGAACTTGCTCAATGTAAAAAGATAAGTTTAGAAACTTGCCTTAAGTGTAAGCTAAAGCGTAAAAACTCGAATCACAATACCCTATATATATGTCATCATTACATAATTAGTCACTACCATATTATATATATAACTAAGTACATACATCATGTAATATTTTTTTTTTAATCACATAATCAAATTACATTAGTAATAAAACTAGTTAATCGTTAATAACATGTTCATTCTTGGTATAGAAATACTAAAATCATAATTTAACAGTCCTACTATTAACACATAACAACTTTTTTCAGACTTTTATGTAAATAAATCACACTGCCTGACCATTCTGCTAACTCGTGCTGCGGCACCACAGTTTACACTGTGGGTCGGCGATCTCTTGATAATTGCTGGCCATGAGACACATTGGTCGACGATTGGTGTTTGCTGACATGGTGTTGTATTGCTATGCTGAAACTTACATTGTTGGTACCATGACTACCAAGACTCAGAACTTCGACCATCCTAGGAAACAGCATGAACAAAAAACTAATTTAGCCTACAAGCTCCTTTCTAACAATCTAATTCACATGTAATACATATAGAGACTTCATATAAACATAATTTAAAGGCTCTTAATATGTTTTTACCCATATAACAACATAAATACTAAATTTATAACACCCAATTTTATTGTTTTTGATAAAACTTCTCTTTTTGACATTTTAAATGAAAATCATCACTGTAACTTTGTTTTTCAATCAAAACCGTTAATTCAAAATATCATGTTTATGTTTATTCATTCTTTTCCTTTTTCAATAGTCAATTTATAAATTAAACAACTAATTAAACCCCAATTTTACTTTAAACTAAGCCATATTCATATATGTTCATATAAACTCACTGTAATATGACTTCTTTCACAAAATACATACATACATGAATTAGTTTATCCATACTCTTATGAAAACACTCTCATAACAAACAATTATTATATAAACTATATACAACAACCAATTCAATTTCTACAAAGATTTTTTTTACAGAGTATTTTAGAAGAGAAAAACTAAAACTTTAAAAACATAAAAGTAAGAGGATACCTTAATTTTAGAAGATGATTGTTGTTCTTTGATTCCCAAGCTTTTTTTCCCAAATTTCTTTCTCAAATCCTCTCTAGAATTCTTTCAAGTTCTCTCTCACTTTTCTTTTGTTCTTCTTTTTCTTTCTTCTGAGTCTTTCTTCTCTATTCTATCTTACGTAGTAAAATATAACGTATAATAGTAATAATATAGATATTAAGTATATAACTTTAACTGACATCAGTTATAATTTATTTGAAAATCAAAAGCCATAAGGCTTGTTTGGCTAGCTAACTAAAAATAACACATTAACTCTTACACCTTGTTTGGTAAAACACAATTAGAATAAAGATTTAATATGCATTAAGCCTTGTTTGACAAAACTAAATTAAACTCCTTTAATTTATTTTAATAACTCCTTTATAATAAGGTTATTTGTCACACTTCTATTTAATTAAATTTTAATAATCAATTTAATTAATTCTAATAACAATTTATTAAATTATTTTAACACATAAATCACTACGACATAATTATAATTTCCTTTATAATTATAACTTTATTTAATCAACTAACACTTCATTTTATCTACAAATTCAATTCAAAATATAATAATTCATTTAATTATTATAAACTCTCTAACTTAACTATTAAATTAAATTAGAATAGTATCTCATAACAATTAATTTTCTTAACTCCTTAATTATTTACTTAACAAATAATTAACTAAATCAAATAAAATCAAATTGAACAATTTTTTATTCAACAATAAATATATCCATTAAATACTTATATAATTCAATAAATATTTAATATTATAATTTAAAATTCTGGAATGTTATAGAACACGATGAACGAGTTTTGGCCAAGGACAAGGTCCACGAGCTGAAACAAGAAACCTTTGCGCTAAGGCAGGAGCTAAAGGTTAAGAAGCATAAGATAGGGAGGATGTCCTATATTCATAGGAGTTCTAATGCGGATTTCAAGCAGCAGGTAGCTGGGATTCCAATAGAGGCATGGCACACTCGACATACTATCAGCCGAGATATTATTGTCGGTCTTGCCAACGTAGATTTTGAGAATGCCATAAAGCAAATGTAACCTAGAAGTAGCTAGAGTAGAGTTAGATATGTACATATGATGTATTTAGTAGTGACGTAAAACCCTCTTTTGTATATTAAAGGGTAGTCTTTTGTAAATCCCAATTTTTGAAAAGAAATTGCGGGATAGTAATGTAATCAGATAAGGTTGTGTAATGAACGAACGATGTAGTATTATACTACAAGCAATCAAATCAATATAAGCCTTTTTTTATAGAACATATTGTGTAATGAGTTGAATTTATTGTTTAAGTAATGAATAATAACTCCCTAACAAAAAGAAAGTAATAATGACTTGTTGTTTATCTTAAAAGCAAAATGCCGCCAAGAAGGAGACAAAGAAACCAAGAAGCTAATGTTAATCAACCGTAGGGAGGTCCGGTTAACCCGATGCAAGAGTTCATTAATCTTTTAACGGCCGCTTTTAAAAGGAACGGGGCTAATATACCTGTAAATCCTGTACTAGTACGAGCTACTACTTTTAAGGATTTTAAGAGTGTAGGTTCACCGGAGTTCAAAGGAACTACGGACCCCATAGAAGCCCAAACGTGGGTAAAGGAAATAGAGAAGGTATTTATTATTGCAAATGTCAATGAGGGGCAAAAGGTTGCTTTTACCACTTATATGATGAAAGGGGAGGTGAAACAGGCTAGGACTGGAATAGAGAACTTAAGAAGAGGATGGAGGCATGCAAGAACTGCGGGAAGACTCATTTAGGAGTCTGTCTCAAGGGGAAAGCCGTATGTTACAACGGTGGACAGGAGTTAGCTATTGGTGGTCCAGCGCAGACGGGTAGGCCGATGGCCTGTATCTTTAACATGATGGTCCAGGATGTAGTTGCATCAGGGGATGTAGTTGCAGGTATTATCCTGATCAACGACATAAATGCTTACTTGTTATTTGACTCGGGTACTACTTGTTCTTTCATAGCATGTGATTTTGCTAGACGCTTAGGATTACTTCCCAAAAGATTGCATGTACCTTTGAATATCAAGGTAGCGAGCAAAGAAATAATTCCTGTTGAAGATATCCATAGGAGTTGTTATGTAGAAATACGAGGTTGTAAATTATCGGTAGATTTGATACCGATAAAGTTTGGAGAATTCGATGTAATTCTCGGAATGGATTGGTCAATAATAGATTGCCAAAAGAAATGTGTAAACATTAGAACGTTGAGTCAACCTCATATAGTGTTTTACGGTAATAAATTGCAGGGAGTTCGTGTTATCTTACCATGACACAAACTAGGAAGTTGTTAAGGAAGGGTTGTGTAGGTTACTTGTGACATGTTGTTGATACCCAGAGAGTGAGAGCAACGATGGAACAAATACCTATAGTGAAAGAATTTGCGGATGTTTTTCCAAGTGAATTTCCAGGTCTTCCATCGGATAGGGAGACCGAATTTGTGATAGACATTATGCCAGGAGTGGCACCAGTTTTCAGAGCACCATATCGGATGGCGCCAGTGGAGATGAAGGAGTTGATGGTGCAGTTACATGAACTATTATATAGAAAATACATTCAATCTAGTGTTTCTCTGTGGGGAGCACCGTTACTGTTTGTGAAAAAGAAGGACGGATCGTTAAAACTTTGTATCGACTATTGAGAGTTGAATAAGTTAACGATAAAGAATAAATACCCATTTCCCAGGATCGATGATCTTTTTGATCAGTTGAAAGGGGTAAAGTATTTTTCTAAGATAGATTTGCGGACGGGGTATAATCAGTTGAAGGTTAGAAGTGAGGATGTACCTAAGATGACATTCAAAACTCATTACGGCCATTACGAGTTTTTGGTGATGTCATTTGGGTTAACTAATGCACCAACTACATTTATGGATATGATGAACAGAGTGTTCAAACAATACTTGGACAAGTTCTTCATAGTGTTTATCGATGATATTCTAGTCTATCTAAGATGCCAGAAGATCATGCTGAACACTTAAGAGTAGTGCTTGAGACACTAAGGAATGAGAAGTTGTACGCGAAATTCACTAAGGAGGGTGTATTCAATTAAGACTTTTAAAGACTTTAAAAGTTTGGTTGTATTCAATCAAGACATTTAAAGAGTTTATAAAAGTTTACTGGTATTCAATTACAACTTTTGTAATGTCTTTTTAAAGTTAGGTGGTATTGAATTGAGACTTTTATAAAGTCTATAAAAGTATTTTGGTATTCAAAAAGTCATTGATTTTTCAGATTTCTATTAAATGGTAGAGTTTGACAGTCTTTAGAAAAAAAGTTATAACTATCACCCCATATCCAAAGTCTAATGTAAGACCCCAACTTTTTAATGAATAAAATCTAATTTCCTTTATTTATTATCGTGAATAATAAGGTATTAATTTGATATAATAACTTTGGTTATGGGTGAAATATGCAAATTTTACAAAATACGCAAGTGGTTATAAAATATTCATTGTTGTCGGGGAATATTCGTTTAGTCATGGAATATTCTTTACGTAAGGGAATATTAAATGCTGACAATGCATTAAACCATTTGTGGGCCCCATAACAAAATAATCGCTCGGATGAAGAAAACGACAAGTTGTGTTTTTTACCGTTAACAACGTTGGAATACCCGATGGTTAAAATACGATGTCTGGCGTTATTGCACAAAGATGCACCAGTATTACACGATATTTTTGAATTATTGATTCTTACGTAAGAAGACACTACTTAATAATTATTACGATGTAATTCTTTGTTCAATATTTTATTTTATTGATTCAATAATTCTTTGCGTTGATATTTTATATTATTGTTGTTTCAATAATTATCATCACCGACAAGTATTTCCCATTATCGGATCAATAATTCATATTATTTGAATAATATTATTAGATAACATTATTGGCAATGTCTAGAAAGTTCTGTTAATGAGAGGTTTGGTCACCTAATTGCGCGCCAGTAAGGAGAAATTCTTATTGGAAAGCCCCCTCTTTCCTGGGAACAGCCTGGTTGTCATAAATGTGATTCTGTAATATTATTTGTGAATAATTAATCATTGATTCATATGATAAGGAAATATTTATTTTATGTGGATATAAATGATGGATTTATTTATGTGGTTATAAATGAAGAAATTAATGTTGAGGTGTTTTATTAGTATTTTGTCGGATTGGAGGTATTAAAAGTCAAACCAGTATTTTTTGAGATATATTACGGGAGTTATAATTTTTAATCCGACCGTTGGATCATTGTAATTTTTGGATATGTTATACATACATAAGTTGAGTATATGTCCACACATTTGGAACTGTTAAAAATGAGCGTATGATTTGTTATGAATTTTAAGAGGTTGCTGATTCGGAAATCAGGTTATAAATCATTTTGGTGGAAAATTCTAGAATTGGTGGGCCCCACTCTTGGTTGGTGAAGAAATGTGCTTTGAGATTTTTATTCAAATGTGGTGGGTGGGAATAGTAGCGAGTAAAAAGCCATCGGGTTGCGGAGTTAAGTCCGCTTGGCGTGCTAACATTTTCTATAAATAGAGGGCTAAGTTAGAATTGAAAATCACACCAGAAACAAGTTTTCTCTCTTTCTCTCTCTAGATTATTGAGTGTATTTTGTGAGTATTTAGATACTTTGTGAGTTTCATTAATCAAGACAAGTTTCCTTGACTTTATACTCGATATTCCGATCGAAATAATTGATATTTTGAGGTAAGGGATATTATCTTCTTCTTAAATGATATTTTCTTCAATATCATTATGGCGAAATATTGGTATGAACTTTTTATCAAATTTGGAACTTTTTGTGTAAGGGTTACTATTCACGTATCTGACACTATTCACGATATCTGATTACTATTCACGAATCTGACACTATTCAATAGAAAAATGAAATTTTCTTCTTTTGTCCAAGTTGTCTATTATAGTTACTATCTTTGATTGTATCCATGTTTTGATCATTATTTTTGAATTACGCTTCAAAATTGGTTATTTGGAATATTATTGAACTTGGATAAACCGTGTCTGAATCCTTAATATTTGATTTGTTACCTCAATTTGGATTCGTTTTCTTTAAAATATTTTTAATCATCCTTTTGTCCTAAATGATGATATACAAATGAATATCTTTGGCTGTAGTGCAAAGATGAATGATTACCTAATGAATATCTTTGGCCCGTAGTACAAAGATGAGCAGTGTTGAGATGAACATGACCAATTGGTGATACAAATGAATATCTTTGGCTGGTGCAAAGATGAATATTTGATTCAAGATGTATATTGATTGATGTTACGGGGATAAAATATTGATGATGGACTTTTAAATCTTAGAAGATAGTAGAATTACATCTCTCTACTGACTCTTTCTAATGGATTGTTGTTTTCCGCTGCAGTTGTTGATCTAAAACTTGTTGTCTATTATATTTTATCAGATTATTCCCTGTTGAAGACTAATGATAATTTGTTGTATATTATCTTAGTCATAATATTCTTTACTAGGCTAGTTGAGCTCACCCTTTTGTTCTATTTTTCTTCTCAGGAGGTGAGAACATAGCAGGAACTAGTCGGGGTACGGAGTGATGGTTCTAGAAAGTTATTTTAGCAGTCCTCACTATTTTTAAAATAGTGTATCAATAATTGTAATGAGGACTCCTTTTGAGTTTTTATACTCTCTATTTGTATTTAAACTCATAGTTTAATGAATTTGTATTTGTTTCTGTACCATGTATTTGGCGACTCAGAATGGGTGATGTATACCTATTTTGGGGGCGTCATAGTTGGTATCAAAGCTTAGGGATATGATCCCTGGCTGTGATGTGAGACAAGAACTAGGAGGGGAGAGACGGGAAATTCCTTCGCTAATATGACCTGACTAAGTTTATTTGGTATTTATTTGATCGGTCAGAGTATAAGGATAATATGTTGCATGACTATTAACCCTTGTTTTATGGCAGTATTTAAGAATGGCAAATGAAAGCATCGTTAATAATGGAGTGAATCGGGGCAGTGGAGACACCTTTGATCACTACCTAGGGGAACGTGTAACAGGAAGGCAATAATCCTCCTGTAAACAATGTTACCGAACAAATGATGAATGATAGGATGTTTAGAAACTTTTTGCAGTTCATGCAAAACCAGACGAGGGAGACTCGTGCACAAAATACGGGTGGAAATGCTAGCAATGCGCGGCTTGTCACAGCTAAGCAGTTAAAAGAGTTGGGACCACCAGAATTTAAGGGAAAGCCGGATTCGATCATGGCGGAAACGTGGGTCAAACAAATTACCAAGATATTCGATGTCTTGGGATGCACGGAGGAATGAAGGTTCCATTCGCCACCTTTATGTTTCGCGATTAGAAGCGGATTCTTCGGTGGGAGTCATGAAGCGTACCAACCAAATTGCCCTTTCAAAGATGTCTTGGGAAACGTTTCAGAAATTATTCAATGACATGTATTTTCCTGAAGGTATTCGTCATATGAAGGAGGTGGAGTTTATCAGACTAGAATAAAACAACATGACGGTGTCCCAAAGACGAGCGAAGTTTGCGAGTTATCGAGTTTTGCACCTCATTTGGTCAAAATGAGGAACGAATGACGAGGATGTTTCGAGAGGTCTAAAGCCCGAGATTCGACAATATCTTATCTCTCATAAATTTTCTTTATATTCGGATGTTGTAAATGTGGCTCAATTATTAGAGCGAGATAATGAGTATGTTCAACCGAGGGAACACAACCGTGGTCATAAATGCAAATTGGCGGTCATCGGAGCAATGACAACCAGAGGGAAGGAAAGAATTCAGAAAAAGCGGTAACCACTCTGGTGGTAATCGTGGTCGTGATAATAGAAGGAGCGAGTCGGGAGGAGATTTTAAAAGGAGAAGGTACAACAATGATAGCGTAAAGACGTTAGCTCCAACATCAACTGTTTCTAGGGGAGGAGAATGACCACCGGTCGTATGTTACAAATACGGGAAAGAGGGACACATCATCCCAAACTGCCCACAACAATCTAAGGTGTGTTATAACTTTGGAAAGGAAGGTCATATAGCTAGAGATTGTCTAGTTGCAAAACCAAGTTCAACAGGGATGGTGACTCCAAAGGCTGTCCCGGACAAGTTAAAGTCGGTGGTTCCTAGAAGGGCATTTGTCGTGACTGCCCAAAATGCGAGGAATCCAAACGAGGTGATCACGGGTAAGCTAATCATAAACTCTTGCGAAGTTTATACCTTATTAGATACCGGTTCTACCCATTCTTTTATCTCTCTTGCTTATGCTCAACGTTTAAACTTGACTCCGGAGAAATTAGACTTTGACTTATCTGTTGAGACTCAGTTAGGAGAAACTTTCGTTACATCTACTGTTTTTAAATCTTGCATGATTCAAGTCGGTACCATCACATTACCTGCTGACCTTATTTCGTTGAAAATTCTTGCATTTGATGTGATTTTGGGGATTGATTGGTTAACCACACATCATGCTAAAATTGATTGTTTTCGTAAGGTTGTTAGTTTTCATATTCCTAACCTACCTATTATGCGAATTCAAACAACCAAACCACTAAA
This sequence comes from Panax quinquefolius, assembly GCA_020205615.1. Taxonomy (NCBI): domain Eukaryota; kingdom Viridiplantae; phylum Streptophyta; class Magnoliopsida; order Apiales; family Araliaceae; genus Panax; species Panax quinquefolius. Next base: position 23,235,245 of record CM035166.1, read on the forward strand.
ATCAGTCACCGTCATATCAAGCCATAAAGCTATTCGTTTATTGAAAAATGGATGTCAAGCTTTCTTAGCCCATGTCACAGACTTGAACAAAAACATGTCAAATTTGAATACTATTTCTGTTGTTAGTGAATTTCCTGAAGAACTTCCCGGTCTACCCCTAGAACGTGAAGTTGAATTCTTTATTGACCTTGAACCTGGTACAAAGCCCATTTCTAAAATCCCATATCGAATGGCTCCTATTGAACTTCAGGAGTTAAAGGTCCAACTACAGGAGTTGTTGGACATCGGTTTTATTCGTCCTAGTACATCTCCTTGGGGCACTCCTGTGTTATTCGTAAAGAAGAAAGACGGGAGTATGCGACTTTGTATTGACTACCTAGAGTTGAACCATGTCACTATCAAGAATAGGTATCCGCTACCTCGCATTGATGACTGTTTTGACCATTGCAAGGAGAGCACAATTCTTTTCAAAGATCGATCTTAGCTTACGGATATCATCAATTTGAAGATTAAAACCGAGGATATTCCAAAGACTACCTTCAGAACTCGGTACGGGCATTATGAATTCTTAGTCATGTCTTTTGGATTGACTAATGCTCCTGCTGCTTTCATGGATATGATGAACCATGTGTTTAAAGAATACTTGGATCAGTTCGTTGTTGTCTTTATTGATGACATCCTCATCAATTCCAAAAGTTGTGAAGATCATGAGCACCATTTGAAGCTGGTACTACAAAGGCTTCGTTATAACAAGTTGTATGCCAAGTTGAAAAAGTGCGAGTTCTGGCTTGAGGAAGTAGCATTCCTTGGACACGTGGTGTCAAAACATGGAGTATCTGTCGACCCGGCGAAGATTGAAGCCATACAAAGTTGGGAACAACCAAAGTCGGTGACCGAAGTACGTAGCTTTCTGGGCTTAGCTGGTTATTATCGGAGATTCGTGGAAGGATTTTCTCGAATCGCTACTCCGTTAACTCAGGTAACTCATAAAGATATAAAATTCGGTTGGAACGAGGATTGCGAGAAGAGTTTTCAAGAACTCGAAGAGAAGACTCATTTAAGGCACTGCTCGACGACAATACCATCTGGTTTGGATGGATTTGTTATCTACAGCGATGCTTCAAGCAAAGGGTTAGGATGTGTTTTCATGCAACATGGGAAAGTCATAGCCTATGCCTCATGGAAACTCAAAGAATATGAGAGGAATTATCCTACTCATGATTTGGAGTTAGCGTGATCGTTTTCGTTGAAGATTTGGAGACACTACACCATATGGGAGAAAGTGGAGATCTATACTGATCATAAAAGCCTCAAATATTTCTTCACCCAAAAGGAACTCAACATGCGCAACGACGTTGGCTCGAAATTGTTGAAAGATTACGATCACACCATCCAATATCATCCCGAAAAAGCAAACATGGTAGTAGACGTATTAAGTAGAAGATCATATCTGAATGCAGAGTGAAATGTTGTTAACACAAAGGTCCATTTTGTATGACTTGCAAAGGATGGAGATAGAGATGAAGGCTCCAAGTACCCACATGATGATATCAAACATGCGAGTAGAACCGACTTTAATCGATAAAGTTAAAGCTGCTCAAGCTACGGACATGGAGCTGATGCGTATGAAGAAGAAAGTGCAAGAAGGTGCTATTCCAGAAGCAAGAATCTATGAAGAAGGAATACTTCGAGTCAACTCCAGACTTTGTGTTCCTAACGATTCTGACTAGAAGCATAGAATCATGATGGAGGCACACAACACACCGTTTGCAATCCATCTTGGGAGTACCAAAATGTATCATGATCTTCGACATACATTTTGGTGGAGCAATATGAAAAGAGAGATCGCGGAGTTTATCTCGAGGTGTTTAACTTGTCAACGTGTAAAGGCGGAGCATCAAATGCCAAAGGGTCCATTACAACCACTTGAGATTCCGAAATGGAAGTGGGAACACATTACTATGGATTTTGTTACGGGTCTTCCCAAGGTTTCTCAAGGCATATATGCGATTTGGGTTATTGTTGATAGAGTAACCAAGTCTGCCCATTTCTTGCCCATACGTGAGACTTATTCCCTTAAACGTCTTACTAGTATGTACGTGAACGAGATTGTGAGATTGCACGGCATGCCAGTATCCATAGTTTCGGATCGTGACCCAAGATTCACTTCACGATTTTGGGTTAGTTTACAAAAAGCTATGGGCATGGATTTACGATTCAGTTCGGCATACCATCCTCAAACGGATGGACAATCATAGAGGACTATTAAAACTCTTGAAGATCTATTAAGACTCTGTGTCCTAGATCTCAAAGGGAATTGGGATAAGTACCTACCATTGGTGGAATTCTCCTACAACAACAGTTATCAGGCGAGCATAGGTGTTGCTCCATTCGAGGCTTTGTATGGAAGAAAATGTCATTCTCCAGTATGCTGGGACGAGGTGGGTGAAGCAACATTGTTGGGACCAGAGTTGGTACGCATGACTACAAAGAAGATCCAAACGATTCGATAACGTATACAAACGGCACAAGATCGACAAAAGAGTTATGCGGATTTTCATCGGAAGGACGTGGAATTTAATATTGGGGATCATGTATTGTTACGTGTTGCACCATGGAAGGGAGTTACAAGATTTGGGAAGAGAGGAAAGCTTAATCCAAGATTTGTTGGTCCATTTAAGATTTTTGACCGAATAGGAAATGTGGCCTATAGACTCGCATTACCTCCAAGTATGTCTCGTGTTCATAATGTTTTTCACATATCTATGCTTCGTAAATATGTTAAAGACCTGAACCACATTATTGAGTTAGAACCAAACGAGATAGTGAAGATTTAACGTCTGAGGAGGTACTGTTAAGATCTTGGATAGGAAAGAGCATGTCCCACGCACGCACGAAGGTTATACCACAAGTTAAGGTTTTGTGGAGAAACCATGCTATTGAAGAGATGACCTGGGAGTTGGAATCAGAAATGAAAGCGAGGTATCCTCACCTTTTTGAAACACCAGGTACGTACGTCAATTTTGAGGACAAAATTTTATAAGGAGGGGAGGTTGTAAGACCCCAACTTTTTAATGAATAAAATCAAATTTCCTTTATTTATTATTTGAATAATAAGGTATTAATTTGATATAATAACTTTGGTTATGGGTGAAATATGCAAATTTTACAAAATACATAAGTGGTTATAAAATATTCATTGTTGTCGGGGAATATTCGTTTAGTCATGGAATATTCTTTCTGTCGGGGAATATTCGTACGACGGCGCAACCATTTGTGGGCCCCATAACAAAATAACTGTCGGATGAAGAAAACGACAAGTTTGTGTTTTCTGAATAACAACATTGGAATACCCAGTGGTTAAAATACGTGTGTACTGCGTTATTGCACGCGAGTACACGGTATTGCACAAAGTATTTTTGAATTATTGATTCTTACGTGAAGACACTACTTAATAATTATTACGATAATTCTTTATTCAATATTTTATTTTATTGATTCAATAATTGTCTGCGTTGATATTTTATATTATTGTTGTTTCAATAATTATCATCAAGCACAAGTATTTCCCATTATCGGATCAATAATTCATATTATTTGAATAATATTATTAGATAACATTATTGGCAATGTCTAGAAAGTTACATTAATGAGAGGTTTGGTCACCTAATTGCGCGCCCGATGAGAGAAATTCTTATTGGAAAGCCCCTCTTTCTCGGGAACATGACTGGTTGTCATAAATGTGATTCTGTAATATTATTTGTGAATAATTAATCATTGATTCATATGATAAGGAAATATTTATTTTATGTGGATATAAATGATGGATTTATTTATGTGTTTATAAATGAAGGAATTAATGTTGAGGTGTTTTATTAGTATTTTGTCGGATTGGAGGTATTAAAAATCAAACCAGTGTTTTTTGAGATATATTGCGGGAGTTATAATTTTTAATCCGACCGTTGGATCGTTGTAATTTTTGGATATGTTATACATACATAAGTTGAGTATATGTCCACAAAATTTGAACCGTTAAAAATGAGCGTATGATTTGTTATGAATTTTAAGAGGTGGCTGATTCGGAAATTAGGTTATAAATCATTTTGGTGGAAAATTCTAGAATTGGTGGGCCCCACTCTTGGTTGGTGAATAAATGTGCTGAGATTTTTATTCAAATGTGGTGGGTGGGAATAGTAGCAGGTAAAGCCATCAGGTTGCAGGTTAAGTCTGCTTCGGCGTGCTAACATTTTCCTATAAATAAAAGGCTAAGTTAGAATTGAAAATCACACCAGAAACAAGTTTTCTCTCTTTCTCTCTCTAGATTATTGAGTGCATTTTGTGAGTATTTAGATACTTTGTGAGTTTACATTAATCGGTTGCAAGTTTCCTTGACCTTATATACCGATATTCCGATCGAAATCTTTGATATTTTGTGGTAAGGGATATTATCTTCTTAAATGATATTTTCTTCAATATCATTATGCCGAAATATTGGTATGAACTTTTTATCAAATTTGGAACTTTTTTGTGTCGGGGTTACTATTCATGTATACAGAACTATTCATGTATACGACACTATTCACGAATACGACACTATTCACCGAAAAATGAAATTTTCTTCTTTTTGTCCAAGTTGTCTAATATGGTTACTATCTTTGATTGTATCCATGTTTTGATCATTTTTTGAATTCTGCTTCAAAATTGGTTATTTCGAAATATTATTAAACTTGGATAAACTGTAATACGAATCCTTAATATTTGATATGTTATCTCACTGGATTCGTTTTCTTTAAAATATTTTTCATCATCTTCAGTCCTAAATGATGATAGAAATGAATATCTTTGGCCTGTAGTGCAAAGATGAATGATTACCTAATGAATATCTTTGGCCCGTAGTGCAAAGATGAACAGGTGTTGAGATGAACATAACCAACTGGTGATACAAATGAATATCTTTGGCCTGTAGTGCAAAGATGAATATTTGATTCAAGATGTATATTGATTGATGTTACAGGGATAAAATATTGATGATGGACTTTTAAATCTTAGAAGATAGTAGAATTCTTTCTCTACTTGACTCTTCTAATGGATTCTTTGTTTTTAGTTGCGGTTTGTTGATCTAAAACTTGTTGTCTATTATATTTTATCGATTATTCTGTTGAAGACTAATGATAATTTGTTGTATATTATCTTAGTCATTATATTCTTTCTTTGGGCTAGTTGAGCTCACCCTTTTGTTTCATTTTTCTTTTCGGAGGTGAGAACATAGCGAGAACTAGTCGAGTAATGCGGAGTGATGGTTCTAGAAAGTTGTTTTAACAGTCCTCACTATTTTTAAAATAGTGTATCAATAATTGTAATGAGGACTCCTTTTGAGTTTTTATACTCTCTATTTGTATTTAAACTCACGGTTTAATGAAGTTGTATTTGTTTTTGTACCATGTATTTGGCGACTCAGAATGGGTGATGTATACCTATTTTGGGGGCGCCATATCTGACCCCATCTCTAAAGACTTCTAAAGACTTCCACATATTAAACACAAAGGTAGAAATTCAAATCGCCAGTAAAAACATTGCAGAGAGATTTTATGGAAAATTCAAAAGTCGCAAAACTCTCTGGTAAATTTTTAACTTAAAATGAATATAAATTAATCTAATTTTAGAAAATATAATTAATAATTATAAACCGTTTATATTTTTTTTACTAAATTTATTAAAAATTAGTTAAATTACACAAACTTTTATTATAGGAATATCTCGTTATGACTTTGAAAAATCAAACAATAAATTTTGAATTTTAATATTATATTATATAGATATAGCATATGATATATACGAATCTTGATAAATTCTAAAACTCATCAAAATTAAAAAAATTAGTTAAAAGATTACACCGGTTGACTGTTAAAAAATTAGTTACGTAGCATTTTAAATAATTAATTTCTAACATCATAAATAATTTAAAAAATCACAATAATTATGTTTTTAACGGTCAATTTTGGTTCACTAACAACTATTAATAATTTTAAGAAAAATAAAATCTCTTTGGCAATTTTGTCTGTGGCTTACCGACGACTACAAATCTCTCTGGTAAATTATTTATAACTTTCTGGCAATTTACTCGCATATATGAAGTTTTTTGATCATATAAATTTTCATTGTCATATTATTTTTTGAAAAAATAGAGTTTGGTACTCCATCTAAAAAATCGTACGCATATATAGTATATATAGTTCAATGAAAAGTGAGTTTAATTTTTTGTGTTTTAAATCATAGCTTCTAAAAAGTTTTATTAAATATTCGAGTATCCAAATTTATCATGAAATGAGTAGAATAATATGAATGCTTTCAATCTATATAAAATCTCATGCCACAATAATTTAATGAAATAATGAGATTTCTTGTAGTTCATGAAAAAAGAGTGAGAGGTTGTACACATGGGCTAATTAACATTTAATATAAGCTACAAAATATATGAGAAGTATATAAAAGTCTATCAAAATCTTAGTAAAAAGTCTATTAAAGTCTGTCACTTAATTTATGGAGTCTATAAAAATCATTTTAAAAAAGTCTTTAAAGTCTTTAAAAGTCATTAAAATTCACAAACTCTATAAAAGTCTATCAGTTAAAAAAGTCTTTAAAAGTCTTAATTGAATACACCCCCCTAAGTGTGAATTTTGACTGGAAAGGGTAAAGTTTTGGCTCAAGTTATCGATCGTGAGGGGATTTCAGTAGACCCAACGAAGGTTGAAGTAGTGATGAGTTGGGAATAGCCGAAAACTCCAACTGAGGTGCGGAGTTTCCTAGGGTTAGCGGGATACTATCACAGATTTATCCAAGATTTTTCGAAGATAGCTACTCTGTCGACTAACCTGACAAGAATGACGGTGAAGTATGAGTGGACGAAGAAATGTGAAGACAGTTTCCAGGAACTGAAGAAGAGATTGAGTAAAGCACATGTGTTATCTTTACCCGACGATATAGGAAATTTTATAGTTTATAGTGATGCTTCGCATAGAGGACTTGGTTGCGTGCTCATGCAGCAAGGCAAGGTCATTGCGTATGCATAACGGCAGTTGAAGGATTATGATAAAGTTTATCCTACTCATGATCTGGAACTGGTCGCGGTAGTGTTTACCTTAAAGATATGGAGACATTATCATTGTAGACACTCGAAATTTTCTACAGTACTCATCATCTTAAACATTGCGGGAGGGCAGATTAAGTCTTTTAAGAGAGAACCCTGAAAGACAATCCAAATCCATACCGGATACTTCCGGAAGTTCAGCATCAACCCCGGGTCACATTCTGGGAGTAACAATTCCAACCTCGGAGATAACCCCAAGGCGTGAAGATCCAATATCGGAACACACACCGGAGAAGACCGATTAATCTCGGAGATAACCTCGAGGTATCCAGTCTCAGTCCCAACCATTGGAATAGCCACCAACCTTGGTGATAACCCCAAGGAATGCAGTTTCGGCGATAACCCCGAAAATGCTTGTTTCAAATGCAACCAGCTTCAATCTCGGCACTCACAATGAGATACACTATACCAACCCGGCGATAACATCGGGAAGACATGCACACCTCAAAGATGACAATGAGGACCTTCAATTATTGCAGTAGTCCAATCTCAGCGAAGTCTGAGCAACGTTTGCTTTATCAGTCCAATCTGGCGATAACACCAGTGAGGGGCAACATCGTCATCTAGCCAACGCGATGCCATGCCACATTGTCTCAACATCTCTACGCAAAGATGTCCCACAAGATTAATCAATCCCGAGTGACTATTGTGTAGGGTAACGGATGAAAGTTGAAGCTTGAAGACCGGAGGGCATCGTCCCATCTTCAATGACTTCATACAAGCTCTAATCCCATGCCATCGTACAACTCTCGACAACGGCGGTCCGAAATAGGTCCTGTATACCTCAAACGAATGCCCGAATTGTACTTCTGAAAGTTCGAGTGGACATTACATTGCCTGAGTGCACGTACTTTGAGACGACCCTACCCGAAAAACCCGAGCCCACCCGGGTTGCCTCTGGTACACCTGTGGCTAAATTGCCTATAAATAGAGGGCATGGGCTGCCCATTTTGCAAGGGAAAAAAGCGAGGAAGTCCTGCCCAATTTGCTCTGCACTCACCCCATGCAGTGTACTTTCCCCTTTTAAACACCTGTGAGCTCATATATAGCCCTTTTGTACCTATAAAAGTCAATGTTTACCCACTCTAAAGATATAGAAGTCTTCTTTGGCAGTCAGCTGTAAGCCTTCTCACACACTTTAGAGTCTTTCTCTTGATCTCTGCACACACCCTTCTACACGTTAAGAGTCGTGTTGCTTGCTTTGCCCCGGACTTCGGTCCGTGGTTTTATTTTAATCTCAGTATATATATATATATATATATATATATATATATATTTACATATATATTGACTAACATTATCGAGTTATGCCTCGATTGAGCCTGAACTTGATGCAGGCGTTTATTTGCTTTAATATATATATATATATATATATATATATATATATATATATATATATAAAAGCAAACATACAATATATATATATATATATATATATATATATATATATATATATACATTTATATATATTAACTGTGTGTCAAACTTTGTTCGATGAGCCTAGACTTCAGTCTGGAGCGTTTATTTGCTTTAATATATATATATATATATATATATATATATACATTTATATATATTAACTGTGTGTCAAACTTTGTTCGATGAGCCTAGACTTTGGTCTGGTGCGTTTATTGCTTTAATATATATATACCTTTATATATATTAACTGTGTGTCAGACTCTGTTCGATGAGCCTAGATTTTATATCCGGTGCGTTTATTTGCTTATATATATATATATATATATATTTTTTTTCCCACCTGGAGTTTACTTCGTGGTGGTTGATCGCTTTTACAGCTTTCTTTACGTTTCATCCTGCCTGGAGTTTACTTCGTGGCAGTTGATCGCTTTGTACAACTTTATATACTTTTTGTCCCGCCTGGAGTTTCCTTCATGGCGGTTGACCGTATTTATAGCTTTATTTACATTTTGTCCCGCCTGGAGTTTCCTCCGTGGCGGTTGATAGCTTTTAACAGCTTTATTTACATTTCGATCCCCCATGGAGGTGCTTCGTGGTTGGTGATCATGTATGCGTATATATATATATTTACGACTTTATATATATACCGCTACGCTTTCATACAAATTGCGATTCTACGTAATACCTAGGAATCATGTGATCACAGATTCATCCTATTGAATCTAGATTCGGTTCCCGTGATGGACATTTTCAGCTGTAAGCGGTTTGTAAATTATTCTGCGTTGTCTAAATTTCCTCAGATGGTTTCCATACCCACGAGGAAGTTGGCATTATTTTGTATATTATTTTCGTACGGATGCCTCGCATTCGTAAAAATAAAATCAATAAAGCCGAACACTTAATAAAATGGGAGTGTAAAAGGTCTCAATTACTATTGAGCATTAGGGTTTGAAAAAAACCTTTTTATACAACATCATTCCTATATCTTGCTAAAAAAATGAAATTTTACATAAATTCAAACCCTGTGTATATAGGTTCGAACGAGGCCTCGCACTACTTCCAAATAATAGCACATTGACCCACACACACACACATTCAGATAATAGTTTCTTGAAAAGAGGCGGTCACCGGTGGTAACACGGATGTTGGGGGTGCCTAACACCTTCCCTCCGCATAACCAAGTCCCCGGACCCTAATGAATCTCGGTTTCACCGACCCGTATAGCAATGTCACATCACTGGGTCAATGTGCAAACCTTTTCTCGGTTGTGTAGGTACAATTATTTAAAAAACCAACTAGCGACTCTTAACAGTCCATCGTCGACATTATACATGTCAGACCTTTTTCACTTGTATTTTTTAAAACAAATCTCACTTAAAATGAGAACACCAAAGAACAAGTAACGAAAAAGGACATCTAAAAATCCCAACGTCGACAGGTGGCGACTCTGCTGGGGACCTCCAGTAAGAGGACTTAAGCCGCTATTTAAATCTTTTCAAAACTGTTATCTATTTGTGTGTGGATGTTGCATTTACATTTTGATGAATGTGTACGAATGCATTTCCTTATTGCACTTAGTGCTTCGCACCATAACTGCCTGTGATATTAGTGCTTCGCACCATATCTGCTTGTGATATTAGTGCTTCGCACATGTCATCATTTTCATACGGTGAGACATGATGTATGTGAATGTATGTTGTGTGGTCCCTCCACCAGGAGGCTATCCCGTCAGTGTTTGATTACTGGACTCGTGAGAAGACTAATTCTTCGAGGCTTAGGAAAGGTACCACCCAAATTCGCTCCAGCTGAAAGACCGGATTAACTTCCCGTCATGTAGATTGCGATGATTTGGGAACCTTCATGCCAAAAAGCCGCGAGAGTAACCTAAGATAGGTCAGCCTCCGATAAACCCAAAACGGAGGAAAGTCTCTTCATGCTCTCATTTCAAATTACTTGTAAACACAATTACTTGTAATTACATTTCATATCTATCTCCATGTAATGAGAAATATGAAGAAATGTGTACACATACATATTTTAAACATGCTACAAATAGCTGACATCTATTTTGCAGAATAAAATTCCTAAAATGGACACATCACATAGCATGTTATTATACACATTCCCTAAAGACTAAACTATGCAAGTCTTTCGTAGGGAATCAATCAGACCTACTACCCGGTCAAAGTCCAAAAAGGCAACATGCCTACAGTCAATCATGTCGTCATCTGACCAAACTGAACTTAATCCAGTTTCTCATAAATAATTCGACGAATTAAGCAAACAAATTATAGATTTGGCTATTCTACTCAAAGAATTATACCAGTCTACACAGGGTCAGAAAATACCCGTACATGCTGAATCCTCCACACAGGGAGGAACCCAGGTCATTACAATACCCGAACTGCAGTTGGATACGACCAACAAAACTCATGATGCTGCTCATCCCACTGGATATCCAGATACTGGTGACATCAAAAAGAAAGTCCTCCAAAGTGAAGAGACCCTTCGCTCTATCAAAGGAATTGGAACACACGGGAGTGTTTCATATGCTGATCTTTGCATTTTTCCTGGTGTTCATTATCCAGAAAAATTTAAAACTCCTGACTTTGAAAAATATGACGGGTTAAGAGATCCTTACACACATTTAAAGGTGTTTATCGGGGAACTTAGATCTTATATAGAGGACGAAAAACTTAGAATGCAATTGTTCCAAAAGAGTCTAACTGGAGAAGCCCGGTCGTGGTACACAAGATTAGACAATTCAAAGATCCATAGCTGGGAAGAGCTAGCACATGCTTTCCTCACTCAATACAGCTTTCAAACTAAGATGGCTCCTAATTGGTATCAAATTACCAATATCAAGAAACAGTCTAATGAGTCTTTCAGAGAGTATGCTCAGAGGTGGAGACGCCTGGCTGCCCAAGTTAGTCCTTCCATGACAGAATCAGAAATGGTCATAACTTTCATAGACATACAAGAAGCTCCTTTCTATGAGAGAGTTTTAGCCAGGGCAAACCATTTTCTAAAATGGTCCAAGACCTAGCTCTACTCAAAGCTGTTGCTGATCACATCCAATCTGGAAATTATGGGAACAACCCTCGGAGGGTCCATAAAACGAAAAAGGAAGATGTTTCCTTGATACTACAGGGACAAAAAGGCAATCAGAACATGCCTATTCAAATGAGAAACTACCCTCCCTTTCAAGCGCAACCTACGAACCCTCTAATGCCAAAAGGTGGAAAAGTCAAACGCCCTCGACTGTTTACACCCTTAGCAGACACCCTCGAGAATATTCTCACTCTTCTGACAACACAGAAGAAAATTACACATCTTCTTCCACCAATGCCCAAATTTCTAATGGTGGGGTTTTTCAATCTTTGCTTTCGAAATGTGTTTATCATGCCGGGCCACCTGGACATGATACTCAGGATTGTTGGGCCTTGAAACACAAGATCTAGGACTTGATAGACAACGGAGAAATCGTGGTCACTAAACCAGATCAGCCTCACATTCAAGACAACCCTCTTCCTTAACACAAAGAAGAAGATGTTAACATGATAAATTAGAGTAATGGACAGAATTCCAATTTCAACTGTGAACCCTCCCAAACCCTCAAAGACGGTGATGACAGATGGGATTATTCCAAGTTCCAGTTCACAATGAAATGAAAGATGAAAGCTCTATGTAAACAAATTGAGCAATTAAGCGGGCGGTGACTTATCGAAGATCAAGTGACTCGTCGGGTTAATCGGCCGAGGCGCATGTCAGGTCTCCTACCTATTATCATGAATATTCCTCGTCACTTTCGAGAAAATGAAATCTTTGGAAGACAAAGTGACAAAGAGAGCAAATGCCAAAGCCGGTAGGGATTTACGCCAATAAAAGGAATTCACCTATCTCGGCCAACCTATAGAGAAATTCTTCATATGTTAATCAATGAAGGAAGGATCGCCTTCTACCTCCAATCAATCCCGTTCGAGAACAATACAACTTCGATGGAGTATGTCGATATCACTCCCGGTCTAAGTGGTCACAACATAGAAGAATCTTTGGGCACTCATACCTTATCAAAAATTTAATCGACATTGGTGTCCTGCGCCTGAGCAATCGATACTGTACGTGCAAGTGAGAATTCAGGTCTACTAAGTGGAAGAGTATAGCGGTCATTATCGTCTTGAAAGTGATCAAATGCCAACAATTTAACTTAAGGGAAGCAACAATCCTTTGAAAGTGTGGTAGCAGTCATATCTACTTTGAAACCGATGGGATTAACACATTACTGACAACGCCAATAATTCAACTCAAGGGGAATAACAATCCTTTGAAAGTGGCTGCTCCCGAGCCAATCAACTTGCCGTACAGAGCACAATATCCTATTGTTAGCTTATGCTCAGTGCCGTGGAATTATGGAGAAGGTGAAGGATCCACCTCACATACAACTGCTACAGTGTAAAAGGAAAATCAACTGTATCTTCCCCAACGGGTGATGAAGCCTACCATCAAATCAAAGGGGAAAATACCCATGGAGAAAATTGAAAAGTTCCTCTGCACTATGGGTCATAACTACGCCACGGTGGTTTTAAGCTTAAAGGAAGCTCCACAACAGATATCAATTTTGGACTTGGTCCTAACTTCCAAGGATCACCGAAAGGTCTTGTTGAAGGTTTTAGAAGAAGCCTATCTCCCGACATCAGTGGATACGGAAAAATTTCAACATCTTGTTGATCATATTTTCAACAACAATGTGATATTTTTCACTGATGATGACATACCGCCCAAAGGGATCGGTCATTGCAAGTCGTTGCACATTGCGGTCTTGTCCTCCGGATATATGGTAGCTGGAGTCTTAATAGATGGAGGTTCCTCTCTGAATATCTGTCCATACGCTACCTTGGTGAAGATGAATATCAATCTCAACCGAATTCGGAGTAGCCATACTATCATCAAAGCTTTTGATGGAGCCCGCCGTAATTTGGTCAGAATAATTGAGCTGCCAATCGAAATTGATCCTCACACATTCTGCGTATCTTTCCATGTGCTCAAGATAGATTCAGGATACAACCTGCTCTTGGGACGACTATGGATTCATATGGCTGGGGCAGTCCCCTCCACTCTTCACCAACAGTTGAAATATATTATCAACAATAGCTTGGTCACGATCAATCGGCCGAACCGAGATTCCTCGGCCACGGAGACTTGCCATTCATCAATGCCAATGCAGATGTGGAACCAGTCAGTTTTCATGCTTTAGAAATAAGCAATACCCAATACCATGCTATTGGAACGCCATTGCCCGAACCCAAGATTTCTGCCGAGGTAATGTCGCCTACTCAAGAAATGATGTTATTGGGTTATAAGCCGGGACAAGGGCTGGGTAAAGATTGCCAGGGTATCAAGTACCCAATTAAGCAACAGAGCAAACTAGAAACAATTGGGCTAGACTATTCTGCTAGTTCTAGTCACAGGAATCCTCATAAGCATCAGCAGATTCCTTCAGCTTCAATTATGCGGCGTTTATCTTTGCCTTCAAACTCTGAGTTCGCACAACCTCCTATAAAGGTGCCAGCCAATGTAATGGCTTTGTTATTTCCCAAGCCGGTACCGGTGAAAGAGAAATGAGTCTTTGTTCCAAATCCCGCGGTGGAAGAAGAGGAACGAAGAATCAAGCAAGACGTCATCCGAATGATGTCAGGCATACGCATCATCGTTCATGATGAACATACCAACAGATACACCCTAGACAATGATTGCCCAGATGTAATGACCATCATTCGGGATAGGGAGGATGATGACAATCCCTCCATCACTGTGGTCCACCCGGACTTTGCCCTTGCCAATTGTAACAACATTCCTTGCATTAGTCGTCAAGGGTAAAGCGGGCAGAAACTCTTTCTGCCCTGTAGATATAATAACTGCTTACTTTTCTGTACAATATTAGCAGTTTATTTTGCCAGTATATGCTAACACTGGGTATGATCAACACATTTCATATATACTAAGTGAAAGCATATTTTGTTTCAGGACTCTTAATTTAGATGTGCCTGTACTTGCTGATACAGTGCCTCTTCTCCACAAGGATTGTACCTTTGATGTAGAGATGAATTAAGCCTTGGTGAATATACAGGATGACATTGAGGTGCCTCCAAAAGTTCAAGAATGGGTCAAAGACAAACCTAAACCCAACCTTGATCAAACCACTTCTTTCAATCTCGGAACCTTAGAAAGCCCTAAGTTAATCCAGATTGGTTCAGAGCTTACCCCAAACCAACGGAATGACATGGTTACACTACTAACCTAGTTCCAGGATGTGTTTGCATGGTCTCATGAAGACATGGTGGGTTTTTCCACTAACATTGTCCTTCATCGCCTTCCCATTAAAGAGGGATTTAAGCCAGTCAAGCAAAAGCTCAGGCGATTGAAACCTGAATGGAGTTTAAAGGTAAAAGAAGAAATTGTGAAACAAATTCAAGCTGGCATCATCATGGTGTCTACATATCCTGAGTGGATATCCAACATTGTGCCCATGCCTAAACTTGGAGGGAAGGTGCGAGTTTACGTGGATTATCGGGATTTGAACAAAGCTTGCTTAAAAGATAGCTTTCCCGTGCCATTTATCCACATTCTCATTGACAATACTACGCAATACGACATGTACTCCATTGCTGATTGCTTTGCGGGGTATCATCAGATCATGCTTACTGAGGAAGACCGTGAGAAGACTGCTTTCATCACGCCTTGGGGAACCTTTTGCTATAGACGTGTGACGCCCCCAAAATAGGTATACATCACCTATTCTGAGTCACCAATTACATGATACAGAATACAAATACAATCTTTAAATATACAACATAAGCTGTGAGTTTCAATACAAACATTGTCTTCTAGACAGTATTAAAACTCAAAATAAGTCCTCAATACATTTATTAACACACTATTTCACAGAATAGTGAGGACTACTAATGCTATCCTCTGGACCATCACTCCGTTCCCCGACTCGTCCCAGCTATATTCTCATTTCCTGAAGAGAACAGTGAAAGAAAGGGTGAACTCAACTAGCCCAGTAAGAAATATTATGACTGAGATAAAGCAGAATAAATTATCCTTAGTCTTCAATAGTGTTAAACTGATACAATATAACATCCATCAAGTTTAACTGCAACGGAACAAGCAATCCATTAAAAGATTCAAGTAGAAAATAAAATCTACTATCTTTTATGATTTAAAAGGTTTTTCATCAATGTTATCGCTGAGACTCAGCTTATTAAATAATCCACATCATCGAATCTCCCCTGCACTACGGCCAAGGATATTCTTTAGTATCACGACCACAAATTATCCATGCACTACGGGCCAAGGACATTCGTGTATTCATTAATGGTCATGATAATGCCAACAACTGTCCATCAATGCATTACGGGCCAATGAGGACTTTTTCCACATCATTTGTAACATTACGGTCATGATTACACCGAATAATCCCTGGTCATAATCATACCAAGTCCATTTATGCACTATAGGCCACAGATGACTTTTAACAGAATATAAACATGAGGATGATGACAATGATATAAGAATTCAATAAAACAAGTTGAAGAATTAATTTATCCAGGAACCAATAACGTCCAAATTGTCAACATGATACTTCTTTGTAGAGTAAAATTCAAGAATGCTTAGAAGAATATTTCCATTAAAAGATACTGGATGAAGTGCAAATATAAAGGATATTCCACTAATTTCATGGAGTATAGAAGTCAAAACTTTAACCAACTGAGTATAATAAGGAATGGAATAACAAAAGAAATCACCGGCATACGATACAATCGCACGCGAGGCGAGTTATTCCAACGAGAATAATAATTAACGAAACCAGTGCGGCGTAAAAAGCGCACGCAGACGGGATATTCAACGAGAATAATAAAGAAGCGGAATCGGTCCGGTGTAAAACGCATGCATGAGCAAGGTATTTCAACGAATAATAAAGAGAATCAGTCCGGCGTAAAAGCGCATGACGGTATATTCCAACGAGAATAATAAAGATGGAATCAATCCCCAATGTAAATCGCATGCAGACGAGGATATTCCAATGAGAATATTAACGAATGGAATAACGAAAGAATTTCACCAAGTATAGGGTAGCCAGCGTATACTGAGTTATTCAAACCAATAATAAATAATGGAATAACAGAAGTTCTCTTCATGAATACAAAAGAAATAATACCCCTTACCGTAAAAGAAACTGGATATAAGAGTAGGGAAGTAGCAGAATACTTTTCTTCTTTCTCTCTATAATTTTCTCTCTCTAGAGTTTCAGTGAATTCGTAAAAAATAATGAAGGAATGAGCTTCTATTTATAGAAGAATAGACTGCATAATAACTAATTCATGAACGGTCCAGATTGATTTACTTTTAAACGGACGGTCCAGATTGATTTAATAAAATATTCTAATAAAACAAAATCTTTTAAATAAAATATAATATATAAATTATATATATATATATATATATATATATATATATAACACCTGATAACTCACGTGTTGCTACCCCTGTGATTATCATCTCAGCCAAAATTTCAACTATCAAATATATATATAAATATATATAAAACATATAGTACTCCCACCATCCTTTTTCTTCTTCTTCAATACCACCCGTGAATCCCTTTCCCATTTGTCAACTTCAAGCACCCACACATACTTTTATATATATAATATATATTATATATATATAGAATAACTTTCCATCGATTATTTTGAAAAATGGGTAAATGGGGGGTCCATAAATTCAACAAATACTGAGCAATAATTGAACAAAACTGAGTGACTTCTCACGTAAGCATCAATAATCAATACAGTGTGCTACTATAAAACCACTCGTATTACTGTACTTTTAACTCCGAGTGTTTCAACAGGTAACGGTAAAACTTCTGCCCTTATTTTCATAAAAATATATTTTTGTCGTTTTCTCAATCCGACAATAATTCCGCTGTGGGGTCCACCAATGATTGTGCCGTCGTACGAATATTCCCTGTTAAAACGAATATTTCCCGACCAAACGAATATTATATAACAACTTGCGTACTTTGCAAAATTTATAAATATTACCCACAACTATAATATTATTTCAAATTCATTCCATAATATTTAAAAATGATATTTATAAAAAATTCATTTCTATTTCTAAAAGTTGGGGTCTTACAATCTCCCCTTCTTATGAAATTTTGCCCTTGAAATTAGGGTACATACCTGGTATGTCGAAGAGGTAAGGATACCTTGATTTCATTTCAGATTCTAACTCCCAAGTCATTTCCTCAACATCGTGGTTTCTCCACAAAACTTTAACTTGAGGTATAACCTTGGAGCGTAGAATATGTTCCTTCTTATCCAAGATTTGAACTGGAACCTCTTCATACGTCAAATCTTCTGTTATTTTGTCTGGTTCTAACTCAATAATGTGGTTTGGGTCTTCCACATATTTACGTAACATAGATATGTGAAAAATGTTATGAACACGAGACATACTTGGCAGTAAAGCGAGTCTATAGGCCACAGTTCCTACTCGATCGAGGATTAAAAATGGGCCGATGAATTGAGGATTGAGCTTTCCTCTCTTTTCAAATCTCATAACTCATTTCCATGGAGCAACACGTAACAACACATGATCTCCTATATCGAATTCCACGTCCTTTCGATGAAGATCATCATAACTCTTTTGTCGATCTTGTGAGGTTTTTATACGTTGTCAGATCGTTTGAATCTTTTCCGTAGTCATACGTACCAATTCCGGTCCCAACAACATTGCTTCACCCACCTCATCCCAGTATACTAGAGAACGACACTTTCTTCCATACAACGCCTCCAATGGAGCCATGCCAATACTTGCTTGATAACTGTTGTTGTAGGAAAACTCCACCAATGGTAAGAACTTATCCCAACTTCCCTTGAAGTCAAAGACATAGAGTCTTAATAGATCTTCAAGAGTTTGAATCGTCCTCTCCGACTGCCCGTCCGTCTGAGGATAATATGTCGAGCTAAATCATAAATCCGTGCCCATAGATTTTTGCAAACTAACCCAAAATCTTGAAGTGAATCTTGGGTCTTGATCAGAAACTATGGATACTGGCATACCATGCAATCTTACAATCTCGTTTATGTACATACGAGAAAGACGTTCAAGTGTATAAGTTTCTCATATCGGTAAGAAATGAGCAGACTTGGTCAACCTATCAACAATGACCCAAATCGCATCTATGCCTTGAGAAACCTTGGGAAGACCGGTAACAAAATCCATGGTAATGTGCTCCCACTTCCATTCTGGAATTTCAAGTGGTTGCAATGGACCTTTTGGTACTTGATTCTTCGCCTTGACTCGTTGACACGTTAAACACCTTGAGATAACAGCGCTATCTCTCTCTTCATATTGCCCCACCAAAATGTATGTCGAAGATCAAGATACATTTTGGTACTCCCATGATGGATTGCAAACGGTGTGTTATGCGCCTCCATCATGATTTTATACTTTAACTCAAGATCGATAGGAACAAAAAGTTTGGAGTTGACTCAAAGTATTCCTTCTTCATCGATTCCTGCTTCCGGCATAGCACCTTCTTGTATTTTCTTCCTCATACGCATCAGCTCCAGGTCTGTAGCTTGATCAGCTTTAACTTTATCGATTAAAGTCGGTTCTACTCGTATATTCGCCATCATCATGTGGGTCCCTGGAGTCTTTATCTCTATCTCCATCCTTTGTAAGTCATACAAAATGGGTCTTTGTGTTGACAATATTGCACTCGTACCCGCATATGATCTTCTACTCAATGCGTCAGCTACCACGTTCGCTTTTCTAGGATGGTATTGGATGGTATGATCATAATCTTTTAACAATTCAAGCCAACGTCGTTGTCGCATGTTGAGTTCCTTTTGAGTGAAGAAATATTTGAGGCTTTTATGATCCGAAAAGATCTCCACTTTCTCCCCATACAAGTAATGCCTCCAAATTTTAAGTGTGAAGACAACAGCTACTAACTCTAGATCATGAGTAGGATAATTCATCTCATATTCTTTGAGTTGTCGAGAAGTATAGGCTATGATTTTCGCATGTTGCATGAGAACACATCCTAACCCTTTGCCCGAAGCATCACTGTAGATGACAAATCCCTCTAAGCCAGATGGTATTGTCAGAACAGGAGCTGAAATGAGTCTCCTCTTGAGTTCTTGAAAACTCTTCTCGCATTCCTCGCTCCAATCGAATTTTGTATCTTTTCGAGTCAGCTGAGTTAATGGAGTAGCGATTCGAGAAAATCCTTCTATGAATCTCTGATAATAACCAGCTAAGCTAAGAAAGCTACGTACTTCGGTCACTGATTTAGGTTGCTCCCAGCTTTGAATAGCTTCAATCTTTGCTGGGTCAAAAAATATTCCATGACTTGATACTACGTGCCCAAGGAATGCTACCTCCTCAAGCCAGAACTCGCATTTCTTTAACTTGGCATAAAGCTTGTTTTCACGAAGCTTTTGGAGTATCAGCCTCAAGTGTTGCTCATGATCTTCACGGATTTTGGAATATATGAGGATGCTATCAATAAAGACGACCACAAAGTGATCCAAATATTCCTTGAATACTCAATTCTTCATATCCATGAAGGCAGCATGAGCATTAGTCAATCCAAACGACATGACTAAAAATTCATAGTGTCCGTCATCAGGAGTTACGAAGGCGGTTTTGGAATATCCTCAGTTTTAACCTTCAGCTGATGATATCCAGAACGAAGATCGATCTTTGAAAAGAATTGTGCTCCTTGCAACTGGTCAAATAGGTCATCAATGCGAGGTAACGAGTACCTATTTTTGATGGTGATATGGTTCAATTCCGGTGGTCAATCTGAAATCGCATACTCCCATCTTTCTTTTTCACAAATAGAACAAGAGCACCCCAAGGAGGCGTCTTGGGGCGAATGAAACCAATGTCTAACAATTCCTGCAATTGGGTCTTCAACTCTCGAAGTTCAATAGGAGCCATTCGATATGGGGCTTTGGAAATGGGTTTTATCTTTGGGTTCAAGTCGATACAAAATTCAATTTCACGCTTTCTGGGGTAGGCCGGGGAAGTTCTTGAGAATACGTCATGAAATTTATTGACAACAGAAATATCATTCAAAACTGACGTATTTTTGTTTAGATCCGTGACATGAGCTAAGAAAGCTTGACATCCGTTTTTCAATAAATGAATAGCTTTATGGCTTGAAATGACATTGATTGATTTTAACGATGTAGTTGTTTGAATTCGCATAATAGGTTGGTTAGGAATATGAAAGCTAACAACCTTACGAAAACAATCAACTTTTTCATGATGAGTAGTTAACCAATCAATCCCTAGAATCACCTCAAATGCAAGTATTTTCAATGAAATAAGATCGACAGGTAATGTGAGGATACCAATTTGAACCAAACAAGACTTATAAACAGTGGATGTAATGAAGGTTTCTCCCAACGGAGTTTCAACAGATAAGTCAAAGTCTAATTTCTCTAGAGTCAAATTTAATCGTTGAGCGCAAGTAGGAGAAATAAAAGAATGGGTAGAACCGGTATCAAATAAGGTATAGACTTATTACTGATTTATGATAAGCTTACACCTTGATGACCTTGTTCGGGTTCCTTGCTTTCTTGGAGGTCACAACAAATGCTCTCCTTGCACCACAAACTTTGAATTTTACAGGACTGACCTTTGGTGCCTCCATCCTAACTGCACTTGTCTTGATGAGCGACAAAAATCGGGCTAGGTGACCTTCTCTTCCACAATTATAACACGCTTTGGATGGCATCGCGCAGTTTGGACTGATATGTCCCTCCCCTCCGCATTTGAAGCATATGATAGGTGGTCGTTCTCCTTCCTTAACCACGGTTGCTGGTGCTGACACCTTTCCATCATTGTTGAATCTCCTTTTCTAGAAATGTTCATTTTTACTGTCTTGGCCATGATTACCACCAAAGTGGTTACCATTTCTGGCATGTTGATTCCCTCCACGTTTGTTGTCATCGCTTCGATAACTGATACCACTGGTATTTTCATGCTGTCGTCTACTTTCTCTTGGTTGCGTTGACTCGTTACCGCGCTCCAATAACTGAGCCCTATTTACAACATCTGAGTACAAACACAATTTATGACAAATAAGATATTGACGTATCTCCGGTTTCAAACCTCTTAAAAACATTCGCATCATTCGCTCCTCATTATTGACTAAATGGGATGCAAACCGGGATAACTATGCAAATTTAGCCTCGTATTGTGACACGGTCATATTGTTTTGTTCCAACTTGATAAACTCCACCTCTTTCATGTCACGAATACTTTTGGGAAAGTACTTGTCGTTGAATAGTTCTTGGAACTTCTCCCAAGACATCTTGAGTGCGTCAGGCTGGGTACGTTTTACAGATTCCCACCAGTAATTTACTTCATCAC
The DNA here is from genome assembly GCA_020205615.1 of Panax quinquefolius. Taxonomy (NCBI): domain Eukaryota; kingdom Viridiplantae; phylum Streptophyta; class Magnoliopsida; order Apiales; family Araliaceae; genus Panax; species Panax quinquefolius. Next base: position 23,257,272 of record CM035166.1, read on the forward strand.
GCAACATGAAGGTGGCGAAGGGAACCTTTTGCTCCTCGGAGCATCCCAAGACATCAAATATCTTGGTGATCTACTTTATCCATGCTTTCGCCTTAAGTGGTTTTGGCTCTCCAATAAACTTCGATGGTCTCAGCTCCTTGAATTGTTTAGCGATGATCGTCCGAGAGTTTCCAGTGTTTCCACCTACATTTTGGACAGGAGCCACTCTCGCCTGTTGTTGCATGAATTACATAAAGCCTCTGAACAATCCATCATTCAACATTTGGTCAGTGTTGTTGTTTGCCTGAGGTTTGTCGCCTTCGTGATGCACATTATCCTGATTATTGATCTGTGGAGACTCAATAGTCTCCTATGCTCCATTGCTATTCTCAACATTCTCAGATGTCATTTTCAAATACTGCCACAAAACAAAGGTTAATTAACATATAACATATTATCCCTATACTTTGACCGACCAATTAAATACCAAATAAACTTAGGTAGGTCATACTAGAGAAGGAATTCCCGAGTCTCTCCTCCTAGTTCTAGTCTCACATCTTAGCTTGGGGATCATATCCCTAAGCTTTGATACCAACTGTGACGCCCCCAAAACAGGTATACATCACCTATTCTGAGTCGCCAAATACATGGTACATAATACAAATATAATCCTTAAATATACAACATAAGCTATGAGTTTCAATACACACATTGTCTTCTAGACAGTATTCAAACTCAAAATAAGTCCTCAATACATTTATTAACACACTATTTCACATAATAGTGAGGACTACTAATGCTATCCTCTGGACCATCACTCCGTTCCCCGACTCATCCCAGCTATATTCTCATTTCCTAAAGAGAACAGTGAAAGAAATGGTGAGCTCAACTAGCCCAGTAAGAAATATTATGACTAAGATAAAGCAGAATAAATTATCCTTAGTCTTCAATAGTGTTAAACTGATACAATATAACAACCATTAAGTTTAAGCTGCGGTGAACAAGCAATCCATTAAAAAAGTCAAGTAGAAAATAAAATCTACCATCTTTTATGATTTAAAGGTTTTTCATCACTATTATCATTGAGACTCGACAATAAATAATCCACATCATCGAATCACCCCTTTTTCTGACGAAAGATATTCTTTAGTATCACGACCATAAATTATCCATGCACTACGGGCGAGGACATTCGTGTATTCATTAATGGTCATGATCATGCCAACAACATCCATCAATGCATTACGGGCCAATGAGGACTTTTTCCACATCATTTGTAACATTACGGTCATGATTACCTTAGAATAATCCACGGTCGTAATCATACCAAGTCCATCTATGCACTTATAGGCCACGAGATGACTTTCAATAGAATATAAACATGAGGATGATGACAATGATATAAGAATTCAATAAAACAAGTTCAAGAATTAATTTCTCCAAGAACTAATAACGTCCAAATTGTCAACATGATACTTCTTTATAGAGTAAAATTCAAGAATGCTCAGAAGAATATTTCCATGAAAAGATATTGGATGAAGCGCCAAATATCGAGGATATTCCACTAATTTCATGGAGTATAGAAGTCAAAACTTTAACTTAACCGAGTATAATAAGGAATGGAATAACAAAAGAAATCACCGGGCATGCGATACACCGCATGGCGGAGTTATTCAACAGAATAATAATTAACGGAACCGGTCGGCGTAAAAGCGCATGATAGACAGGATATTCAACGAATAATAAAGAGCGAGAATCGGTCCGGTGTAAAAGCGCTGGACATGATATTCCAACATAATAATAAAAAGGCGGAATCGGTCCGGTAAATGTAAAATGCCTGAGCGAGGATATTCCAACGAAATAATAAAAGGCGGAATCGAATCCGTAAAAGCATTATACATGATATTCCAACAAAATAATAACGAATGGAATAACATAAGAATTTCACCAAGTATAGGTAGCTCAGCGTATCTGAGTTATTCAATAGAATAATAAATAATGGAATAACGAAGTTCTCTTCATGAATACAAAAGAAATAATACCCCTTCTTGTAAAAGAAAGCAGGATATAAGAGTAGGGAAGTAGCGAGAATCTTGAAGAGTTTGGGTGAATAATTTTCTCTCTCTGTAGAGTTTCGATGAATTAAATAAGAAATAATGAAGGAATGAGCTTATTTATAGAAGAATAGACTACATAGTAACTAATTCATGAGCGGTCCGAGTGATTTACTTTTAAGCGGACGGTCAGTTGATTAAATAAAATATTCTAATAAAATAAAATCTTTTAAATAAAAATATATATATATATATATATATATATATATATATATATATATATAAAGCTGATAACTCACGGGTTGCTACTGACCCGTGAGTTATCGACAAAAATTCAACTATCAAATATATATATAAATATATATAAAACATACTGATACTCCCACCATCCTTTTCTTCTTCTTGATACCACCCGTGAATCCTTTCCCATTTATCAACTTCAAGCACCACGCATACTTTTATATATATAATATATATTATATATATATATATATATATCTGAATAACTTTCCATAGATTATTTTGAAAAATGGGTAAATGGGGGTCCATAAATTCAACAAATCTTGTAGCAATAATTGAACAAAACGAGTGACTTCTCACGTAAGCATCAATAATCAATACAGGTGTCTTTATGCTGACCAGTATTTACTATACTTTTAACACTTGGGTGTTTCAACGATTAACGGTAAAACTTCATGGTTATTTTCATAAAAAGATATTTTTGTCGTTTTCTCAATCAAATGACAATTCCGTTAATGGGGTCCACTATTATTGTCTTGAGTCGTGCGAATATTCCTGTTAAAATGAATATTCCCAGAGCCAAAAGAATATTATATAACAACTTGCGTGCTTTGCAAAATTTATAAATATTACCCACAACTATAACATTATATCAAATTCATTCCATAATATTTAAAAATGATATTTATAGAAAATTCATTTTTATTTCTAAAAGTTGGGGTCTTACAAGACGGTTGTCATTCGGCCTCATCAATGCCGGAGCCACCTATCAACGAGCTATGATAGCTCTTTTTCACGACTTAATGCACAAAGAGATCGAGATATACGTGGATGACATCATTGTCAAGTCCCGAAAGGAGGATGACCATCTAGACCATCTCAGAAAATTATTCAATAGGTTGCGTAAGTACAACTTGAAGTTGAATCTAGCTAAATGCGCCTTTGGCGTTAAATCAGGCAAGTTGCTAGGATTTCTAGTCAGCCATAAGGGGATTGAGCTGGATCCTGCTAAGATCCAAGCCATCACAGAAATGCCCATTCCTCAGACAGAGAAGGAAATACGGGGATTTTTAGGAAGAATCAACTTCATTAGCAGGTTTATATCCCAACTCACAGCAACCTGTGAGCCAATCTTCAAGCTATTATGGAAGAACTCCTCCATAAAATGGAATGAGGAGTGTCAAAAGGCCTTCCTTACAATCAAGAAACAGCTAGTCAAAGCTCCCGTTTTGGTACCACATAGGGATGATATTCCCCTATTTATGTACCTGTCTATAAGTGACAATGCTATGAAATTGCGTTATTCGGGATAGAAGGGCGATAGAGGCGAAACAGAGCTATCTATTACCTCAACAAAAGGTTCAAAGTTGACGGTGAACACAAGTACACTCTGATTGAAAAGACGTGTTGTGCTTTAACATGGGCTTCCATGAGGTTACAGCATTACCTCTATGGTCACACAACCCATCTCATATCCCGCGTGGATCCTCTAAAGTACGTGTTCAATAAACCCATGTTAAATTACCGGCTGTCCAGATGACAGTTGATCCTACAACAATTTGACATCGTATATGTTACTCAAAAGTTCATCAAAGGTCAAGGAATTGCGGATCAACTGGCTGTCGCACCTTCACGAGATTTTAAACCCTTGGAAACATATTTCCCCGATGAAAGAGTAATGACAGTGCAGCAACACCATCAGTACAATACGTGCCAATCATGGAAGATGTATTTTGATGGAGTACATTAATATGGAAGGTTACGGAGGCTGGAGGCGGTTCTAGTATGTCTCCGGTGCGGGTGAGTAGTATCCGTTCTTCAAATTACGGTTTATCGGCCAACAATACTGGTGAGTAAAAGGTATCTCTCAAGGGGCTAAAACTTACCCGTTCAATGGGCATCAAACGGTTAACTGTCTTTGGAGATTTAGAGTTGGTAATCAGACAATCCACCGTAATCTATCAAACCAAAGAGCTACATTTGCTGCCTTACCATCGGCAGGTTCTGAAGTTGGCTTTGGAGTTCGAAGAGATCTCCTTTCTACACATTCCTCATAATAGGAATGACTTTGCGGACACATTAGCAACTTTGGCCTCCATGATTAAACTTATTAGATAAGAACACTTACCAAGCATCACAATTTCCTGACGAGGCCCCAACAATAGGAATTACGTTGGAGAAGTATCGGATGATCTACCTCCCATCTAACATCCTAGGTATCGACATATCAAGGAATATCTACGAGATGGATCTACACCCGTGGAGGCGAACCCGACTGAGAAAAGGCGGATCCATCGAATTGCTATGAAATTCTACCTTAGTGGAGATTCGCTGTACAAAAGAGATGTAGGACTAGGTCTCCTCAGATGTTTAGACAAAGATCGAAGCCCAAAGGCTTATGGATGAAATCCATGGTGGAGTCTGTGGCCCCCACATGAGTGGCTCCCTCCTTGTCAAAAAAGTCCTCAGGACGGGACATTATTGGCTATCTCTCAAAGCTGATTGCAATGATCACGTTAGGAGATGCTATCAGTGCCAGATTCATGGGAATGCTATACACCCCCCCCACGGAACTCCACGATATGAGTTCACCTGGCCCTTCTCAATGTGAGGAATGGACGTTATCGGGCCCATCGAGCCTAAAGCCAGTAATGGTCATCGGTTTATCTTCACCATGATCGACTACTTCACCAAGTGGGTAGAAGCAGTCTCCTTCCTCAGGGTTACTAAAGAAGTTATCATTGCTTTCATCAGAAACAATGTCATTTGTTGTCTGAACAACCGAGAGGTGATTGTGTTAGACAATGCCAAAAACCTCAACAACAAAAGGATGGAGGAATTATGTAGTAAATTCCAAATCAAGCATCTCAACTCGTAAATCTATCGTCCAAAGATGAATGGTGCAGTTGAAGTGGCTAACAAAAACATCAAGAAGATTATGCAAAAGATGTCCTGACCCACAAAGATTGGCCTAACCTATTGCCTCTGACTTTGTTATCCTACAAAACCTCAATGCGTACTTCCACTGGGGCAACCCCCTACGCATTAACCTATGGGATGGAAGCAGTACTCCCCATAGAAGTTGAAATGGAATCCCTCAGAGTATTGATGGATGCTCAGCTGGATGAAGACCAATGGGTACAAGACAGGTATCACCAATTGTCTCTAATAGACGAAAGGCGAACCGCGACAATCTTCCATGGTCAATTATATCAACAAAGGATCGTCAGATCCTACCACAAAGATTGGCCTAACCTATTGCCTCTGACTTTGTTAGCCTTCTGAAACCTCAATCGTGCTTCCACTTTGGGCAACCCCCTACGCATTAACCTATGGGATGGAAGCGGTACTCCCCATAGAAGTTGAAATGGAATCCTCGAGTATTGATGGATGCTCAATGGATGAAGACCAATGGGTACAAGGCGGTATCACCAATTGTCTCTAATAGGCGAAAGCGCGAACCGCGACAATCTTCCATAGTCAATTATATCAACAAAGGATCGTTAGATCTACAAACAAAAAGTTTAGCTACTGCGGTTTAAACAACATGACTTGGTATTGAAGAAAATCCATGACAACCAAGATCAATCTAATGGAAAATTTGCTCCTAACTAGGAAGGCCCGTTTGTTGTCAAAGAAGTATTAGCGGGGAGGCGCTCTCGGTTATAAGAAATGGATGGCGATGAATTTTCACAACTTATCAACTAAGGCGCCGTGAAAGCAGTACTATATCTGAAGTAATTCGTAAACACCCTGATGCAGAATCATCGGGTCACCAGTCATTCCGGTTCTTTAACCCTTTACCACCTACAACTTTCTTACACTTTGCCCTCGAAACCTACATTTCAAGCCCGCTGACTGGCTCTTCGCTGCGTTCCTGACTTAGGTCATCCCGCCATAAATTGAACCTCTTGCACTTTCAATTTGGCTACCCATACATGGGATCAAAATTCTCATACCTACGGTTTATCCTCAACTTTAGATTAAACTTTCTCCTCCCTTTCTCTAACTTTTGCACATGGGATTACGCTTTTCATCTTGCCTTGAGGGGTAAACTACGTCGACCTAATCTCCTCTTCAATAGAGATGCGTGAGCAACCATGTCACATGGCCCGGTTGCTGATAAAACAAAAACAATAAAAACATTTCTACCCTTACAAAACAAAAAAACCAAAAACATTCCCTACACCATTTACGCCGTATACGATTGTTGAACCTCTTACACGGTTTGAACTACGGACTGATCTCCTCTTCAATAGAGTACGTAGGTAGCCATTCATGGTGCGGTCTCACCCCCTACCAAAACACAAACCCTCGTTAGTTGGTACTGGGATCATCCTTCAATCCACCATATTTTATTGGCTTCAGACCAGAGAGATGGAATTACCTGAACTCCTCCCAAATAGGAGATTCGGCGACCATCTAAGCTGCGGTTATACCTTGAAGAGAAACACCAATCCATAAGAGGTGGAATTAACTAGGCTTCTCCTAAATAGAAATCACAGGCAACCATCTGTGGTGCGGTCAATCTCAGAGAGGAAAGCCATACTCCTCTCCACATTTTCATCCGAAAAAGCAGGTCCCAAGACACCAAAGATGGTAGGGATACATATAAATCGACGATCCATTTTGAACTATCGGAGACAACTCGATGTCCATCCACCGGAGGAATTCGAATACATCAAGACCACAAGCCACGGCGGCGGCGGGCAAAATATCAAGCAAATAAGCAGCATATCTAAAAGGGAAGTGATCCAAAAAATATATTTCCACTGTATATAATGTTGTTTGATCTATACAATATAAAGCTGTACATGACAAAATGGCTAAGCTAGTGCATGCGAGGAAAATACAAGCTCATCAACAAGTCGGGTATATGCGAGATAACAAGCCCACATGGAGTCCCTCTCGGAAGAAGAAGGAAGGCGTGGTCTCTGTGTGAGAATATCCACACGACCCAACAGATCTGCAGCCATCTGCATGGTGACCATATGATCATCAATATATGCGCTCATTTCTGCGATCATGCCAGTGGTAAGGGACCTCACTGCAGTACTATCTATGACAGCTACATCTCGGGAAGATATAGCACTATCCCGCTCAACTATCACTGCATCTCTGGCTGATCTAGCCTCATCCCGCTCAACAACAGTGGCATCTCTGCGAGCTAATGCCTCGTCTCTCTTTAATAGAGCTGCGTCTCTCCCATCAAGAGCAGTTAACATCATAGATCGAGCCTGATCTCTCTCAAAGGTCATCAGATGAAGACTTTTCTCTAAAGTCTTGTCTTGCCGAAGTCTTTGAATCCTGCAAGATCTTGGTACTAGGAGAATCCGAAAGAAATGCTGGCAACCCAGCAGTGGGCTCCTCCTCGATGTATAAATCGATGTCCTCCATGGGCTCTACATCATCTGACTCACTATCCGGTACTGTGGACACTACCACGTAGATAAAATCTCTGTCTCCATCCATCTTTGAATACTCTGCGAAACAACACGGATGATTGATAGAAAAAGAAGCTATCTTCGTTGATCCCAACAAGCATACACGCAGGATCGGTCCTCTGCGAGAGATATCGAGAAGCTAAGCGGCCGACCTATCGCCCCTCGAAAGGATGGAAATCCTAGAAGCCGGGTGACTCACGACATCACGGCTAGTGGGTGATTAGTCACGCCCTTGAAACCGACCCGAGAGGAGATAGTCCATGCAAGGCGTGAGTAATGAAGCTATATGGTGAGCTAAGCCCCAACACGGCAATATACTAAAAGGATCTCTCGATATCTGCCAAAAAATGTGGACCAAGGCAGAAAGCATCTATACACTCCGATGGATGAAAGGAGTATGACATGGCTACATCATGGGTGAACCAATACCCATGTAAATCTAAGGGTATAAATCGGGTCTCAAGTGTGACATAAACCACCACGTCTGACATGACCAAACTCGGTGAACACTCCTATGGGATAAGTGCAACAATAGGATCTTGTGCGCAGTCTCTTTCTGATCATAGGTATAATGGTGCGACCCTCTCTAAGAGCTCTCACAGCCATGATGACACCAATGTCTATCTCGTCCATATATCATGGCATATAGACATATGACAGTATGCATAGTAGCGATACGCATCGACTACGGCAAGCACCAATGATCCTCCGGTGCGGTGAAATCCCCAGAATATCGTGAATAGCTATCCTCCGAGCCAAATCTGTCGTACAAAAAATGTTGGGATATCACGTGGCTAGATGTCAGCTCGTCCTGCACTACTCTGCATCGTAATCCTGTGAGAGTCATGAACCGTCTACTCATGTCTCCCAAAGCCAGATGGACGCAAGGTGCATGCAAAAGCGGCATTGTCGATCGTGCGTACTCCTCCGGTAGGAGTTAACTCATGGGTACCAAATCGAATACCCGCCTTTCCAGGTAGCGATGCTCTAAAGATCCCATCTTGAAACCTATGGGAACTGAAACATCAATAAAGTCATGGTATGTGCGACAAATGATCTCTGATCCACCACATGCGGTGGTGGCATGCTATCATACCACGATCGCATACCCAAGGCCACCAATGATGGTGGGGTATGATCTATCTGCTAAGCGTCGAAAAAGATATCATGTAAGTGGTATCATAAGACCATCTAGGGTTCGATCTTTGAATATCTCTGGACATACATATATATGCATAACATGATACATGCATAACAGATAATGGATGGCAATATGATATAGGGAATGGAAAAACTGTGCATACATTCCTAAGTATATCATCATCTAATACATCATCTCATGTACGACTACAAATCTGAGAGAAATGGGCACGATGCTTACTAGTACTATGAGGCCAATCAAAAGATATAGCGAGAATAAGTACAAACCACCCAATATCTAACGAGGCCTATCAAAGATATAACGAGAATACATATCAGAAGAAGACCAAGGTTTTGATGTCCACATCATCAATCCTGTCCACCTGATGTAACTCCTCCTGAGTCACTGGATCTCTATCAACAGGGATGTCAGACCTATAAAGAGGAGAATCTGCGCTGACAAAACCGAATGGATCATCTGAGGGGCCAGCGCCTGAGCTGTAAGGAACGAATGACTCCGCCTCTACTAGATCTCTGCCCAAATGCCAAATAAATATATGTGTTTGATCCAACTGCCAGGTCAAGCTATCAATCTGGGTCATATGAGTCGGATCTCAGACACAAGCTATCCAATCCGTCATCATCAAGGATCCTGGAACCATATCACCCATAAACTAAGTGGCGCGGGACTGGGCTCCAATAGTGCCAGGGGACCACCACCGCTGGAACATCTCCTGAGTACATGGACCCTGTGATAATGCAAAACCGTCAACCCCCAACAATGGGATATCAGTGATGGGTGGTAGCGTGATCTGAACCAATGATGCTGGCGGGAGAGGAAAGATCGGTATCTGGATCTCCTTGTGGTGATCCTAATAGCACGTTCTCCTAAATAGAGCACCCACCTCTCGGCTCGGTCCCAATTCAAGTTCTGAAAGGAGTTCTTGCGGACTAGAAAGGTCGATTCGAGAATAAAAATGCCACGATTGAGCAAAACATCTGATCCACATCTCCCTTCTTAGGTAAAACCTTGAGTCGCACATCACTCATTGGTAGTCACCCGAACACGAGGTATACTCTTGCTGATGATCTCATTTGTTACAAACCACATCCCAAGCAATACCTTATCTGGTCCGATCTACAACTCCGTGTCATTACCCTAAATGAATCCTCGACGGGCGTTCTGACGTGAGTCCCCAGACGAGGGTTACAACGTGAGTCCCCGTGGGGGTTACAACGTGAGCCCCGATGGGGGTTACAAAGTGAGTCTGACGGGGATTCTGACGTGAGTCCCCGAATCGGGGTTACAAAGTGAGTCCTCGATGGGGTTATAACATGAAGCCTTGGCGAGGATTACAAAATACATTCAAGCCGTTGACACATATCAACGAAGGTCAAGCGACGCAGCGTTATTTCGACCAATAGCGATTAAACCTATCGAGCTCTAAAGCTATTCGAGGATTTCATGCTCGATTGCTCTTATTCCCAATGGTACCGACGCAGATTACAATGCATGTTCGTCATTGATTCACCGTCGTGAAGGTCGAAGCAACCTTGACAAGTTACACATGAGAATCTCAGTAGTTGATTCATAAGTTAGCGAAGGTCAAGAAGCCTTGACGATGATATCCTACGAGATTCTTTTTTGAAATTGTTGATTCACTTGTCGGTGAAGTACACGTAAACGAAGGTCAGGCATCCCTGACATCATTTGCTGTTGGTAGTAAATCCAACAGATTCTTGACATATCCTGGCGATACTAACCAGGAGGGGGTCAACGTTATCAAAGAGGATAGATGATGGAATATGTTATACACATCCTCAAACAGACCAAGCTTTATCCCTACAGATCTCTTACACATAAGAGGTACATCTTTAGGATCAAGTCATAATCGAAGACACATGAATTTGGTGATAACTCCAACATAAACATCCTAACAAATTTTTCTTACACATCAAATCTGGTCAGCATTGCCAATCCCGGTTGAAACAACGAGGATCCAAAGAATCATCCCCAAAGACGTGTTGAAGCTACAACCCTGTTACACGCATCATATTTTGCATCCTTTTGCTACCCATAGTACCATATTTGTCTTGTTGCGTTTCAAGTGTCTAGGATTCTTTATCCTACCCATGCATCGCCATGCATGAGTATGATAAAGAGGGGCATCTGTAGAAACTCAAAATTTTCTATACTCATCATTACTAAACATTGCGGGAGGACAGATTAAATCTTTTAAGAGAGAACCTTGAAAAGACAATCCAGAAATCCATACTGGATACTACCTGGAAGTTCAATTATCAACCGGATAACATTACAGGAGTAATAATTCCAACCTCGGAGATAACCCCGAGACGTGAAGATCGAATACGAACAACACACGAGAAGGCACCGATTAATCTCGGAGATAACCCCAAGGTATCTAGTCTCAGTCTCAACCATGGGAATAGCCACCAACCTTGGTGATAACCCCAAGGAATGCAGTTTTGGCGATAACCCCAGAAATGCTTGTTTTAAATGCAACATGCTTCAATCTCGGTGCTCATAACGAGATACACTGTACCAACCCGGCGATAACATCGGGAAGACAGGCATACCTCAAAGATGACAATGAGGACCTTCACAATTCGTGAAGTCCAATCTCGGTGAAGTCGAGCAGCGGCGTCTGCTTTCGACGGTAATCCGGTGATAACATCGGTGAGGGGTAACATCGTCATCTAGCCAACGCGATGCCATGCCACATCGTCTAAACATCTCTACGCAACGATGTCCCACAAGACTAATCAATCCCGAGTTACTATTGTGCGGGGTAACGGATGAAAGTTGAAGCTTGAAGACCGGAGGGCATCGTCCCATCTTCAATGACTTCGTACAAGCTCTATTCCCATGCCATCGTAAAACTCTCGATAACGGCGGTTCGAAATAGGTCATGTATAGCTCAAACGGATGCCCGGATTGCACTTCTGAAAGTTTGAGTGGACATTACAGTGCCCGAGTGCACGTACTTTGAGACGACCCGACCCGAAAAACTAGGGCCCACCCGGGTTGCCTCTAGTACACCTGCGGCTCAGCCGCAGGTACACCTGGGGCTAAATTACCTATAAATAGAGGGCTTGGGCTGCCCATTTTGCAAGAGAAAAAGGCGAGGAAGCCCTGCCTAATTTTCTCTGCACTTTTCGCCCATGCAAAGGTGTACTTTCCCTTTTAAACACACAGTGAGCTCATATATAGCCCTTTTGTACCTACAAAAGTCGGTGTTTACCCTCTCTAAAGATATAGAAGTCTTCTTTTTGGCGGTCATTTGTAAGCCTTCTCACACACTTTAGAGTCTTTCTCTTCATCTCTTGCACCCTTCTACACGTTGAGAGTCGTGTTGCTTGCTTTTGCTTGACTTGGTTAGTGGTTTCATTTCATCAGTATATATATATATATATATATATATATATATATATATATATATATATTTACATATATATTCACTAACATTATCGAGTTATGCCTCGATTGAGCTGAACTTGATGCAGAGCATTTATTTGCTTTAATATATATATATATATATATATACATTTATATATATTAGCGTAGTAATATGAAAGTCGAGCTCATCGAACAAAGTTGACACACAGTTAATATATATAAATGTATGTATATATATATATATATATATATATATATATATATATATATATATATATATAATCGTGTGTCGAACTTTTGTTCGATGAACCTGAACTTTGATGCAGTGTCGTTCTTTGCTTTATATATATATATATATATATATATATATATATATATATATATATATATATATATATATATATATATACTTTATTATATTAACTATGTCTGAACTTTGTTCGATGAGTCTGCAACTTGATGGAGAGTTTATTTTCTTTAATATATATATATATATATATATATATATATATATATATATATGGAGCCCATCCATATGGGATTTGCTATATAGGGTCTTTATCTTAACACCCCTTTTGGACCGTTGATAAACTTATTGGAAGGCTGAGATTGAAACATAAATATACCCAGCCGTAACAACTTGTACCGGCTTTTATTTTAATATGAGGACCCCACCAAAGTCAACATGTTGTCAGTTTGTTTAACTTAAACCAACTTTAATATTAAATAATACAATAGATAGTGCGACATGCAAACATATATAAAAAAAAAAAAATCCTAAACCGTAACAAGCTCTTACGGCTTAAAAAAAAAAAAAAAAAAAAAATAATAGTAACAAGCTCTTACGACATAAAAAAAAAAAAAAAATCCTGGCAAGTAACAAGCTCTTACGGCTTAAAAAAAATATATATATATATATATATATAGCGTAACAAGCTCTTACGACATAAAAATAATGGTTTAGGATATATATATATATATATATATATATATATATATATCCTAAACCGTAACAAGCTCTTATGCCATATTCATGCTAGGTGTGTAGTACCAATCAACGCCATTTTGTCTTGTTCTATTAGCAGTTGAAGATTGGATGATTACCATAATTGACCCGCTTTTCTGATGACACTAAGTATATTAAGTTACATGAAATGTACTAGAGAATTAATTCGAGTTTCTTGGTATGTTTAGTTTTAAAATATTTTAATTTTGTAATGTCCTTTAATATTAAAAATTATTAACCAACTACTTTGTATACGTCGGTACATTTGATACCATTTTGTTTGCGAAATGGTAATCCGAATCAAGAAGTGGCCCATTGATAATCTCTTGTCGCAGACCTTAAAGATTCGATAAAAACAACACAACCACTCGATTATGGCATTTTATATGCAAGTATGTTGTTTGTTTCGTTAGAGGCCAATGGTAATATTTACGAAGAAGTGGTCCTTGGAAGATGTCACGATCTTTAGCTTCTGCGTCGCGTAGAGCTCTACAAGAAATCCATAAGATTACTCCCGCCCTACGAAATATAGAACTTATCCAACGTTATCTAATGTACATATTAGAAAATGAAGATGTAATATGAATTATTCCTCTTAATGTTATGCGATTACTAGTATTGGTATAATATGTACTTCTAATATTGATACTCACATTATTATTATTATTATTATTATTATTATTATTATTATAATAATACTTCACTACTTTTATAAATTCGATAAGTAAATTAATTTCTGAAATGACTTGAAAAATTATCATCATTACTTATTAGACTAATTGAACTAGTTTTATTAATAATAAAATCATTTCTTAATAATAAAATCATTGCTTAATATATAAAATCATTACTAATAATCATTTGCTTAATAATAAAATTATTAATACTAATAATACAAGATTTATAATGATCATTATTTATATTTTATTAAAGAATGATATTTATTTTTAATATATTAATAATCTTTTATTGATATTATTACAAAGATAAGAAAACATATTAAAGGGATAATAATAAATATAGATATTAACTTATTTCTATTTAGAAAATCCAATTAATAATATAGATTTATTAATAATAATAAATAAATAATATAGTAGTAATGCTTTTGAGAATATAGATTTTGGGGGATGGTGAAGTTTTTTCTATAAGTATATATCCTTGGTTAAACTTAGCAGCTAGGCAGTGGTGCTTTCGGGTGGTCATATATATTTAGTATTGATTGCATGAGGTCATGAGTTCGAATCACATTCAATGACTTACTAGTTGGTATATCCAAATTTTTTTTTGGTAGTAGTGACAATTTATCTGCATTAGGTTATTTTTTTTTTTTTTATTTTAATTTCTTTGAGTCATAACATATAATGGAGAAAGAAGGAAAAAAAAAAAAAATATTAATAGGTACAAGCTTTCTAAGTAGGAAATAAAAAAAAAAAAAGTATAAAAGCTAAGTACAAGCTCCAAGTAGAAAATAAAAAATAAAATAAAAAAAATGAAATAAAAACATTTGTTATAAAAACATTTGTTAAAAACATTTTTTTATAACAAATGTTTTTATTTTTGTTATAAAATATGTTATAAAAAACATTTGTTAAAAACATTTTTATTTTTTACAATAGTAAGAGCTTATTACGGTTTATATATATATATATATATATATTTTTTTTAAAGTAAGAGCTTATTACGGTTTAGGATATTTTTTTTTTATTTTTTTTTATAAGTAGTAAGAGCTTGTTACGGTTTGAATATATATATTTTTTTTTTTTTTTTTTAAAGTAGTAAGAGCTTATTACGGTTTAGGATTTTTTTTTTTTTATATACAAAAGTACATGTACAAAAAGTACATCTTAGGTTGTATTATTAATATTAAAGTTGGTTTAAGTTAAACAAGCGACAACATGTTGACTTTGGTGGGTCCTCATATTAAAATAAAAAGTAAATTACAAGTTATTCACATTTGGGTATATTATGTTTCAATCTCCGACCTTCGAATAAGTTTAT